>JAQFVV010012439.1:5427780-5687780 GCA_028023455.1 Epiperipatus broadwayi | reverse complement strand
CTATCTATCTATCTATCTATCTATCTATCTATCTATCTATCTATCTATCTATCTATCTATCTATCTATCTATCTATCTATCTATCTATCTATCTATCTATCTATCTATCTATCTATCTATCTATCTATCTATCTATCTATCTATCTATCTATTTTTGTGTGTAAAACATTTTCCAGATAATTACAATCTTAACATGAAGCAGTAAATTCAATGGGTAAGGCAGTTTGTGGATGAAAACTAAGAGCGATACAAATATCTGATTAAAATTACATGCTCCCAAATAAATGAAGGTTATTTATTTAGCGATTTGCAACTGTAAATCACTTTCAATTGAAAGAATGTTACAAGAAATGTAAAAAGAAATATCTAATGTTAAATAGGATATTTTTGGATTTTGTGAAGTTAGTGAAAAAAAAAGAGGAGATTACTGAAATGATAAATGTACTTTATTTTAAGAGTATAAATAAGCACAGTTGGAGTGGGATTATAATAAATAAAAAGTCAAAAGACAATGTTATAGTCATGGAGTAGAAAATTACTTAGTCAACTTAATAAAAGATATTAATTGCAGATAAAAAATGTATATCCAGCAAGTTCTCATTGTGTTGAAAGAGTAGAGGATTTTCTACTGATACATAAAATGCTTTTGATCAAAAGAAAATAATTTAAATTTTGCTAGAATTAGAAAATAATTGAAAGATAAAACTGCTGAGAGTAAATTTGTTTATGGTGACAAAAATGAGACATGTTATATAATTGTAAAATTTGCAGAAAATCTGTATATTATAAACTAAGTTTGAAAAAAAATGTTAAATGGAAAAGGATATAGAAACTTCCAAATAAAGAAAAGGAAAAACTGAATTACATTTTGATTAACATGAACACTAAATTTTGTAAAAGATTCAACATTGTAAATATTAATCGATTAATGATGCTTAATATATATATATTGAAATATTTTAAAATGTGGAAATATCTGTTATATTTTCATATCAGAAAAATCACAGTCAGATGTTAATTGAAAATGATCAATAAAAATTGTAAACTGTAAAAGAATTTTGCATTTTATGCCTTTGAAATAAAGTATACTGATCATATCAATCATCTCACTTTTACCCTAACTTCACAATATATATATATTGTAACGATACATAGATATGTCGTTACATTAATTTAAAATAAAAACTTACAAGTTCGCAAATAAGAGTAAAAAACTAAATGCTAAAATTAAAAATGTTTGTTATACGTATATACATTCGCACAGATGCTAAACTTTAAAAATATTTTTTTCATAAACAAAAAAAAAAAAAAAGTATTTGAACGTATTTTTTTTAATAAAAAGATACAAGATTGAAATATAAAAATATTTTAATAAAAAAATAACGTAAGTTAAAATAAAAACAGGTATTAATTAATTCCTGTAATCTATAAAGGGAAATGGTTGTTTATTAATTATCTAAAAGCTGTTTAATTAAAAAGTCAGATGAAAAGTTAGATAAGAGAAGAAAGAGATTTTAGCTTGACCAATGGAAGCACTAAGCCTTGGCCCGGACCATAACGAAAAAACAGAACAGTGACGTTTTTGTTCATGAAATCCATAGGAGGACTATAAAAAGAAAAAATACTGAGTTCAAGCCGCTTTTTCAACTTGGTTGGGTGAGACGAGCGATAAAGACGCACTTTATCATTCTCTCTCATTTATCTCTGAAATGAAATGACTGATACCATGAACCAGCAAATGCCACCTCCTGAACATTAGATCGATCTTTCAATTAAAGACTCTGTGGACATTGACACCAGGAACCGGGAGCTCTGCTACCGTAACCTATAGGAAATAAACAATTATTAAAATCAATCAAGAACTTTCGTCAAGTTGAACAAATTAATAAACAAGCCGACTTATTTAAAATGGACTCTTATCTGACTTTTGTAAGTTTAAAACAAATTAATAATGGTTAATTTTATATCTTTCCCGATTGTTAAAAGAATCATTTCCCTTTTAATATTTTTATTTGTAGTAATATTTTATTGTAGAAATTATTAAATGCATTACATTTAAGTTGTCTATAGACGCTTGCATGGATTCGTTTGCGGTTAATTAGATTTTGGTTTTCATATTTGATCAAAATATATAGACATTCGATAAATAATGATACCTTACGGTGAGTATCTAAAATGTATTTATTCGGATGTCTTTTAAGTTATTGGTGACAACGCAAGTATCTTATGGTGAATACTATTGGGTTACTTATAAGTTTCCCTCTGCGATTGTCGGTATCAATAATTTTGTATTTTGATCGTTTATGTTTATTTTGAAATGTTTTTGACCGTGGAATCTGTGTAATCGATCTATACCCAACATTTTTAAACAAATCTGTGCGAACGTATATAAATGTTAAAATTAAGTCGGGCGTGAATGGCTATATAGTTTTGTAAAGTTGTATTAAGGGAGGGTAATCTTAGGTTATTCATTTCGTAGTTGAATTGGTTCAATGGATTGGATATATTTGTGTAATTAGTAGATGTAATATGAGGTCCGCTACGGGCAGGATTATAGATATACGCCACTCACCCTCTGTTTGCCTATGGATGGGTTTGTAAGTCGGCAGAAGACCGCAGTCCATTCCTATGGAGTTTTTAGTTTATTGATCTACTTGCCAACAGATGTCACATTCCTGTTGGTGGAGAATCAATTGCTTCTCTATTTCTACTTATTGTTCAGATGTACATTCCTGACAATATAGTATTTTGTGTTGTCGTATCATGCTACATTGAATACATGAATGTATCAGATGGATTGGCGCCAGTTGATTGCGAAATTTGTTGCCTAAGGTTAAATCAGGGAAGAATATTTTCCTTTCAAATGCAGACCTATGTAGTCCATTCATACTCGACCCTCTAAATAAATAGTAAACTCATTATTTGAAATCTACTTAAATTTAGAATTAAAGATCAATATAAAATTATAAACGTTAAATTTATTCCTCAAAATTTAAATATTATTTTATATGTGTGTAAATAAATATTTTTATGTGTTAATTTCTGGCAGTGGCTTTTATTCTTTTATATTTAAGATATAAAATTTATAGATTTTTTATCTCTGCATCTCCGCTGAGCTAGTGACTTGGGCTAACGATCGGAATATTTAAATAAAGTGGAATCTTAACAGCGTGTATCTGCCTACTTTATAAATTTTTCTAGGCTCAAATGCCTAGATGGCGCCCCTGTAGTGCAGATATTGTTTTTGCGGTTAGATTCGATCTTCACTTTCATTCCGATTGGTACAATATATATATATATTGTTTATACTAAACTTAATATAATTATAAGTCTTGAATTCAAATTCAAACTTTCTGCAGCTATCCAATCCATCTTATACAACTGATACACATGATCATGTACATGTGAAAAAAGATAAATTATCTCCAATATATATATATTTTATGCTGAACCAGCACTCATCATCACTTGGTCAAGATCACCATCTCCTACACAGATATAGAATCACTGCTCAGTTTATATTAGGATAGCAAATCTTTAAACTTTAATGGATAAGCTCCAATATTATTGAAGATCTTATGCATAAGGGGTCAGATTAATTTAAGATCAATATAGATATGAAAATAACATTGGCACCATCAAGAACTTTTAGCATTTCATCCTTGGATTTTCAATGATATGGATGACTGAAGAGTTGGAGAGTGAAGAATATTGAAGCTTGTCCATTAAAGTTTAAAAATTTGCTATCTTAATATCAACTAAGCAATGATTGTATATACATGTGGGAGATGATGATCCAGACCAACTGATGAGTGCTGGTTCAGCAAGAAATACATCTATTGGAGATCATTTATCTTTTTCACATATATGTGATCATGTGTTTCAGTTGTATAGGATGGATTGGATAGCCATGGGGAGTTTGTAAATCTGAGTTCAAGTTCCTTATAAATATATATATGTGTAAATTTATAGAGTCAGAACTATTAAAAAAGACAGAATTAACAATTACTATTTCTACTTTCCAAAATCACTTCAATAAATTTAAATTAGAACTTCCAAATTGATTTTAAAATATCAGTGTTTGAACATAGTTTATATTTAATTGAGATTTACAGAGAGGATAATTAAAAATCTACTAAAACTGCAACAAAGATAGTTGGTGTTAAAAAAGCATCAATTGTTGAGTAAATTTTCAACTAAGATCAAACAATGTATGAAAAAAATAAATATGTAAAATAAAAACATTTAAAAATGATAAATTGAGAAAAAAATAAATATTTGAAATTTTAATAAAATAATACAAAAAAGTGTTTACAAAGGTGTAAAAATATAACTGTGAATTGTCAAGAATGGCTATAAAAGAGAATAAAAGTCTCAAACATGTAAAACAGCATCTTGAAAAAAAAAATAGAACTGTTACTAAAAAGAGAGAGGGCATCATAAAATGTGTGTAAGAATTCTATGAAGAGTTACTTAGTAATAAAGAACAAAAAAATCAATCAACATTTTTTGAATTTCCAGCCATCTTAAATGATGAAATAAGATACACAATCAATTTTTTAGAAAAAATTTCCAAGAAATGATGTAATTTTATTGATATTTAAAATAATCACATGAAGAAATAAATAAATCCTTGGCAAAAATATCTACCAAATATCTAACTAAGAAAAATATATTTCATTATTGAAAATGTGCAATAGTAATCATCGGTTTTAAGAAAAATGTAAACAAAGACAGAAATTACAGAAGAAAATTTTAAACGTTATTTAAAATTTTCAAATACAAACAATTTTTTAGTAACAACCCACAAAGAGACAATACAGGTTAATAATTACACAACTTTTTGAGCAGTATTATTCTCCAGTCTTCTTGAGTATTTCTGGTCTGACGAGTGACAACATTAGCATAGGTGTCAAACTTACACCTTTAGGTTCTTGAACATCAAATTTTAAGACAACCCTATAAGCAATTAAACAAACTTTACATTCAAACCAATCAAAATAATAAGATGAAATTTAAAAAGAGGTATAATTCAGAGAAAGTAGTGAGAAGAAGTTATCATAACAGGCAAAACTCTCCATACGTATTGTCACTCAGTGCAAGCCAGAGTAATTCCCATCCAGTGCCTACTCATCCAATATCCCCAAACTAGTTTCTGGCTTGTGGCCTTTGTCAGTGAGGAGTCTTGGATCTGAGAGCTGTTATTAAAACAGGCAAAACTATCTATATATATTGCCACTCAGTGCAAGTCAGAGTAATCAATAAATTCCAGAAGGCTTGTGTATAAAATCCCCATCTAGTGCCTACTCATATGCATAAACTTTCGGGCATGCATTGATTACTCTGGCTTGCACTGAGTGGTTATACGTATGGAGAGTTTTGCCTGTTTTAATAACAGTTATAAACAAGCATAAGAAATGGTGATCATGTGATGTTTATTGGCTTAAAAGAAGTTATACTAAACAACAATGAATATGAATGAGTTCCTATACTATATAAAAAGCATTTTATTCTTTAAGATTTTTGCGGTAATTAAAAATTTAGACTGTGCAGATGTAGACGCTGAATATTATAATATTTTGAAGAAGGTTTCTTAAAATGCAACAGTTGTTGTGATTAGATTCTCTTGATAAAACTAAAAAGACTAAGATTGAAGACAGTGATTGAAGAATGAATCCATATTGGCAAAACTTTTTATAGTATTAAACTGGGAGCTAAAAAAATGTAAATGAATCTTATTTAAATCATCTAATTCTGCAGGAGATGCTTATATATATATGCAAATAATATTTCAGAGCTTCAAGTTAATGTTGCAAATATTAGGAACGTGGTAATAATATTCAATGGACAATCACAAAAAGACAAAATAAAGAGTGATAGTCATAAAATAGAATATGTGTAAGAAAACAATTACTTTATTTGGACAGTTCATATATAAAATTAATCATAGAAATAATTTAATAATTAAAGGAAATATGGACTAAATATTTAAAAAGATTTTAATAGCTGTATTTTACCAAATTTTCTTTATGGATTTCAAACTTGGACATCTAACAAAAGAGAAATATGAAAACTTATGAATTGTCACTGAAATATGGGGAGACATTTGCTAACTGTAACAAAAAGAAATAGAAAGAAAATTATTAATGTGAAAGACAAACAATTGTCACTTGATATGTTAATTAGATGTCAAAGGTGGAGCTGGGATAATGCATAATGCTACAAAGACATGGTAGTAAATAAAATATAATTAATTTCGAAGATAGAGTAAAAGGACTACAAAGAGACCACAAATGAGATCAATGAAATAAGGAAGTTTGATTGTGTATTATGGAGAAGAGTATTTGTAAAAATCTTTATTAAAATTAGAGAAATATTTTTTTCTGTAGTAAATAATAATTAAAAATCATATATATATGTATGTTAGATTAAAATTTCTTATCATTTTATTACGGTATAAATATGTTTAACGATTTATTATGTGTTTCAATACATTCTTAATTGCGATTGTTTAAAATAATAATTTTCATACATTAAACTTACAAAGAGCGATCGTTGCATTGTGATAATAAAGACGTATTGCTAATATTGTATGGAGTAAGATAAGTGAACCATTGCATAGCTAGTGGGTTGGTTATTATCAGAAACGTGTCTTGCAAGAAAAAATATTATAGTTGTAGATAATTTAATAACATTTAAAATTTAGCACCATCAATATCGCATTTTACACGCATATTCTTGAGGTTAAAGCCTTAGTAAATATTACTTACGTAATCTATGTGGTTTAAATAAATTTATAATTACACCATCAATATTGTAATTTTCATTATATAAACACACACACAAGTGTTCTACTTTAAAACATTTATAAGCTTAGTAGACATAAAATCAACTCAAAGGCTTTTGTACAATGAATTGGCTGCTATCTACTTATTTGAAACTACAGAATTATCTAAAGCCAACTTAGTTTTTTTATAATAAATGGCTAATCAAAAACGTTTATATAATCAAATAAAAATATACATAACTAACTAACTGCAGAACTATTTTCAACAAACATACATTTATGATTTAGTTTAGCCACTATCAGGTAAATTAATTATCTTTTAATTAAAAGATAAATGATAATTTTAAAGTGAACAGTAAACAAATGACTTCTATTATTAAATTATCTTTGGAAAAACTGTCGTTAAAGATTCCCTCATAATCGATTTACTGGTGTCTGTAATCAGTTTTTATGTTTTACTGTTTTATTCACATACACGTTATCTAGCTTATTTTTCAGATCCAGCTAAAAGCAAAATAAATTTTCTGCTCGACATTTAACTAATTCTGAAGAAGCTTTAAGATTACTTTCTGTGATGAAGCTATTAATCTAATTTTGAAAATTTATTAAATCAAAGTGAGAAGTTGTGAATACGTAAGAGTTTACAGTTGTTATTGTTCGAATTATGTTATCGTTTTAAATTTAATACCTGTTGGTAAAAAAAATAATGTTGTAAATCAAAGCAGCTGTTACTGACGATTAAATAGCTGAGGGGTAATTTTAAACTTAGCTAAATGAAGATCGAAGTTTATCATTGAAAAGTCATTTCATTAAACATCTACATGTGACATGACATATCAATTCTAATAAATATTTAGCAGCTTTTTTAAAATATATATTTTAAATCGTCAATTACTGAAAAACAAAGTTAGCCGTTATAGTTTTTAGACTCGGTATTATAATAAAACATTTTACATAAATATATTCTTTGAGTTTAAATAACAAAGCGATAGTCGATTATTATTTTTAAGTCAGTTATTGATATATATATATCAATGAATTTTATTTATCTTCATTTTAATTTTATAATTATTTTGGTTTTTATGCACTATCTGTCTGACAATTTTTTTTTATCTATATATCCACTGTGTATGTCTAATTTTCCATTTACCTATTTATCATTTAATATACTTCTAGGTCAGTCCATTGATACTTTCATCTATCTATTTATCTATCATCTCTCTATCTATATCCTTTCTATCTATCCATGAATCTATCTCTAAATTTGACTACCTATTTACCTACCTACCTATATTTATTTAATTAAAGCTATCTACTTTAGATCTATACATGTAATTATCTCTTTATCCATTCATCTATGTATTTATCTGTTTATCATCATCACTATCATTTCCAACCATTGTCAATTTGCATGATGAAGGTTTCTCCAAGTTCAATCCATTTTTTCTATCTCTAGCCTTTTTCTTCACATTTCCTTATTTTATCTATCTGTTGGAATCCAGTTTAACAGCAGTTGAGGAGGGTTAAGAAATTAACTGAAAGTACTTCTTCTGATTGAAAGACTATATATAATAGTTAATTACAGATATATTTATTATTTTTATTCTTATATGCTGTTATTTTTTATTTATCAACTAGGCATATCTTTATCTATTGTTTTATTAAAGACTTGTAACAATAAGCATCAATTATCATCTCTTCTAGAAATGATGTCAGTTAACACCTGTTTGTTTTTTTACCCATGTATTTCATTTTCGATCTCTTCTTGTTACTGGTACCATGCATCTCTCCATATTTCTTTGAGTGGTCTAAAGTCTCAGTTTCTATTAAGTGTCCAAGTCTCAGATCCATAATTAAGAATTGGTAAAACACATTTACTAAAATTCTTCTTTTTCAAACATATAGCATACTTCTTTTTCCCATTAAGTTATTATCTATCAAAAGCACTTCATCCATGTTTAATTCTATGATTAATTTTATCTATTGTGTTTTCACCTGTATTTGTAGCTGTTAACTTCTTTTAACTCAATCTTTATTTTCACTTTTGAGAAAATCCATTGAACATTATTTTATTCTTTTTAGTATTTTCTTTTCTTACATTAATCTAATCTTGCAACATTTCCTGAAGTTCTGAAGCAGTATTTGCAAACAATCTCATCATCTGCAAAACGTGAATGACTTGAATAATCACCATTTACTTTTATTCATTTAAAAAATTAACTGTTATACTTCTATGAAATTTAATAAAACATAAATAGTGCACTAAAACACAACTGCCTAGGTTAAGCACTTGTGAAAGCTTATTTTACTGCTCTTATATTCATAGTTGAATGTTATAAGGTAGTAGAAAAGATATGCAAATTTGTATATGCATAACAGAGGATATTTAAATTTATATAAAGTAGAAGCTTGTTGTTAAAATCAGAGAGAGGGAAGGATTAATTTTTATGATTTTTATTTTTCAAATTCATAAACTTCTCTTCAGCTGTGTCTTAACTCACTGTTTATGTTTTATTCATTTAGATTCCTATTTCAAAACCACAAAGTACTTCTCGCAGCATGGCTGTAAAAAGTTTTTGAATATAGTGACCCTATCATACATGTACTCTTTTCAATGTTAATCTTCCTAGTATCATTATGTAATCTAGTTGTTGCTAGTGCATTATTATAAACATTATTCAGAATATGACAATATCTTGGGTCTATACTTAATATTCCAATGCTTTAATCACTGAAGAAATGCTTATAGAATCAAATGCCTTTTTTAAATTTATAAATCCAAGGCATAATGAACAACTCATATTTATTGGGTTTTTTCTATAACTTTGTTCAATACTTGGATAAGATCTACTGTACTAAAACCACTTTTCAATCCAGCTTGGTCCTTTGTAGTCAATTATGAAGATAGGAGCTCAAAATGGATAGGAGCTCAAAATAAAAACACCTTAATGTTTTGATTCCAAGCCCCTCTGCTTCTATAGTCATACAGATCTGAACTCAACTCAGCACCTATACATTTTGGTGTCTCTGGTTTTGCAAATGCCATGTTCACAATTATCCTATGGAAAAAAATGGTAATCACATGCTATTTTGATGGTTTTATAACTATGTTACCCATAGGATAATGGTTACTGTAGTTTTTGAAAAACCAAAGACACTAAAATGTATAATTTTTGAACTGAGTTCAGATCTATATGACTATACAAAAAATGAGCTTGGATTGAAAACATTATTGTGAATTCATCTTTGAACACCTAGCTTTATAGTTAACTTAATAGGTAAAAGGTGACAGATAGAGGTTTGATTCTATTCTAAGATGTAGGTGCAATGCTCTCAAATCTAAGGCCCCTCACTGATGAGAGCCACAAATTAGAAAATAGTCTGGGAATACTGGATGGATAAGCACTATATAGGGATTTTATGTACAAATCATCTTGTGTCCATTGCTTACTGGGGTTTGCATTTGGTGGCCCTACTTTATGGAGAGTTTTCTATTGTTATTAACAGCCTGTGTAAGCATATGAAATGGTAATCACATGATATTTTGATAATTTTATACCTACCCTTCCCATAAAATAATGTAGACTGTAGCTTTTGAAAAATCAAAGACACCAAAATGTATTGACAGTGAACTGAGTTCATATCTATATGACTACACAAGCAAATGAGCTTGGATCAAAAATATTATTGTTTTCATCTTGAGCTCCTCGCTTAATTAAATAGGTAAAAGGTAACTTCTAGAGGTTTGCATTTGATTCTAATATAGAGATGTAATATTCTCAAATTCAAGGCTTTTTACTGATAAAAACTGCAAGTAAGAAAGTAGTTTGAGGATATTGGATGAATAAGCATTAGATAGGGATTTTATACATAAACATTCTGGCATCCATTGATTACTGGGATTTGCACTTGGTGACAGTTTGTTATTGGTAGTTACATGATGTGGCAATAATAATTCACAGTCTCTATGCAATTACAACCATTTGAAATTTATTAACAATATAATATGATTT
Source organism: Epiperipatus broadwayi (assembly GCA_028023455.1). Lineage (NCBI taxonomy): Eukaryota > Metazoa > Onychophora > Udeonychophora > Euonychophora > Peripatidae > Epiperipatus > Epiperipatus broadwayi. The sequence goes on along the minus strand of JAQFVV010012439.1, from coordinate 5,676,980 downwards.
CATTACTTTATTAGGATTCAGTAATTATCAAAGGTGAAGCTAATGTTTTCATAGGTATTAATTGGTATTATTCAAACATACAGGGCTAGTCAATAAATTATTAATACAAACTTTATATATAATCATCAAGTTTAAATAATTTTATTCATCCTTTAACACCATTATAAATTTTAGTACATAATGATCAAAGGCTATTTTGTGAATTAATATCGATATAAACTATGTCCTAATATATCCATTCTAAATTATGTAATGAATTATTTTTATTTTGTGTATTACAATTTGGCACTCAGTTGAGTTATTATTTGTTTAATAAATAAATATTATTACTAGATTTTTAAACTTTATTCTAGTATAGATTTTGGATTACTTCATTAACAGGGCTTAAATAAAATTATTGCTGATATTTATTCTTACAGATTTGGCTTGCTCAATTTATGTCTCTATTAATTTGTTGGCCTATTTATATTATTACAGATTCGGCATACCAATGATTAGGAGCATCTGTAAGAGAACTTATTCAATTTATGCCATTACAGATTTTGGCACATCGAAAGTGTGGCTTGATTAGAAACTATTTTACCTGAGATTACTATTGTTATTATACATGTACTTTGAATATAAAAGGAAATAAAAATATTAATTATAATAAGTACAACCTTGGTTATTTTAAACAATACATATTTAATCAATAATATTATTAAATGAAAATAAATTTAAAATTTAGATTAAAATACTTTATATACACATATAAAGTATTTAATCTAAATTTTATAGTTTTACTTTAAATAGGATGTAAAATTTGTTGGCACGTACTAAGACCATAGACATAGTTATATATTTTTTAGAATGCTTTGGAATATTTATTTCAAAGAACCTGAATTAATTAAGATTGTCTAAGAAGGAAACATTAATAAAATGTTGTTTACTAATACAATTCATTTATATTATTAATAGTAATGCACATAAATATGTTAAATATATTTATATATTTAACCTATTACATACCCTATTATTAATAATATATATTGTAACCTGATGATTACATTTACTTGTTTGATGCAATTTACTTATGTCTTTTAACTTAAAAGTTTTGGTAATAATATATAAGTAGGATGTTACATGTCATTCTTATTGTAAAGTTACATTTTAATCTTATATTGAGATAAATTTAAAGGATTTATGCCGCATATTATAAGCATAAGTTATAAAAAAAGTTTAGATAATATAAATTAATTTTATACTTTAACAGTAATTTTGTAAATCAAATAATAAGTAATTTAGTAGTCATCTGAAATCCAGGCAAGGTGGCCTGATGAGTGTCTTAAGAAACTCAAGAAGATTATAATCTTTTTTATACATTCCAATTAATAATAATTGAACTAGAATAATTCATGGTGAACGGTTGTGTTGCATATATGTATACATGTACATGCTCATTTGGTTTTTAAAATATTAATTAAAGCTTAAAATTTAATCTTAGACATAAATAGCTGCATGAATTGTAAGTTTTATATGCATAATCTATGTAGCATATTTATGTCTATCAAAAGATTAAAATGTATAAATAAGAATCTCCATCTGTGTGAACTAAACTTAAATATGATAAATATACAAACTAAATTAAAGTAATAATGTTTATTCCTCCAATTCAAGTTTATATATGTGTGATAATAAATATTTTTGCTTAATATTACAGGCAGTGGCTTATTTTATTAAAAATATATTTTAAAAATGTAAATTTTTTTCTTTATATCTCAGCTGCTCCTAGATTTAGTGGCATGGGCTAACGGTCAAATATAAAATAAAATTGGATCTTAACAATAAGTATCTGCCTACTATACAAATTTTCCAGGTTTAAATGGTCTGGTGGTGCCCTGTACAGTAGATATGGTAAGGGTCCTATCTACCCTGACCATTATAATATAGATACATAAACATCAAATTAAACATAGTTCAATGTGTATATGTAAACAAAGGAAGTCATCCTCTCTCAGGCATGAATTAAAAGTATTCTAAATGTTGAACAATGCATCAAGAATAGAATGGCAACCTTTTTTTGGAGCTCTCCATTTTTAGACATACTTTTGTCAACATAGCTGGTATACCACAATAAAATTAACTGATTCTTATTGTGAGATGTTGGAACATTTCTAAAAATTAAATTTGTGTTTTTTGCTCTATGCTAAAAATTTTGTGAAGATTTTTTTTTTACAGCTTTAAATTCATGTATATCTATTTTTTAATGTTTTAAGTACAAAAAATTCAAAAGATGGCAGGAAAATTCAATTCGATGTTCTTCAAAGTATCTCAAGCTCCATGAGGATAAAATATCCATTATATATTTTGCAATTTCAAACTTTGTGAGATTACTTCAAGAAAATATTACAATGGTCTAAAAACTCACTTTTTTGGAAAGATTATGATTATATTTGCATAGCTAATGTCTAATAATTATTAAAAATCAAAATACATATTATTATATATTTATTTTTTACAGGAATGTTTTATTTTCAAATATAAAATAATTTATTCATCTGAATATTGTTACTATAAAGATTATAGTCATAGGTAACACTACTATCTAGAAATAAGGTCACTCAGCAGATTGTTATGCTATTTAGTAATATTGTAAACATTACAAAAAAGATTTAAATTTTTAAAGCATAAATTGATAGATTTAGCAGTTATTAATAATAATTCATTCAGATTTTTAAAACAAACATTAAACAAAGAAGATTTTGTTTATTTTGCAAATTGACTCAGCTCCACCTGAAGCTTGATGATGTGGAAGAGTTTTGTTTTGATTAAAATCTAACTTTTAAAATAATTTCAAAAATCAAATGTGATTTTTTAAAATTTTTTGTCTATTGAATGAGGTCAAATTTATTATATTCTGAGAAATAATAATGGTTTAATATCAAAATGAAAGTTGAAAGCTTAAATCTAATGAAAACAAAGAAATCTTTCAGAATACTAGTGGAATGCAGAAGAATTACTACATCAGTTGATGAAATGTGGCACTTAATATTTATTAAACTAATAACCAATTATTCAAGATTGGAGACAGAATCTCTCTTTTAACACCTGGATTATAATAAATAAATAAGATTTAATATGTAAATATTAATTGAAACATAGCTCAATAAATATATGTAAATCCTTCCTTCAGGTTATTAAGTAAAATCATACATTCTCTTCTCTGTCTCTCTCTCTCTCTATATATATATATATATATGTAAAATAAATAAAATTTCCATTAATTAAAAACAATATTGTAATTATAATTGAAATAATATTTTTAACAGTTTACAAACAATTACAAACAATCTTAAAATCCGCAGAAATACTTTCGGTTACTTTCTAACCTGCCTCAACTGCCATTAAATTCAAAAACTAAAAGCGGAAGCAAACGTCATCAATTCAAATTCCACGAATCTTGTATTTTAATGTTAGAAGCTTGTCGATTTATTAAATGTGTTTTATTCCTGTTTATAAAAATTGCCTCTTTAATTTTTCTTTTACTATGGTTTCTCTCTTTGTGAAGAATTTTTACATTTTCAAAATTAAATTTAAATTTATATTTACATGTTTTTTCATGATCGAAGAAAACTGAAGAAGATATTAAATCACCATTATTTTTATTTTTTACACGCTTATATAACAATTCATGTTCCTTCAATCTTTTCTCAATGGTGAACCTAGATTCACCTATAAATGATAACATACAATCACAAAAAATTTGATATATGACATTACTTTTTTGCTTGACAGGTATGACATCCTTAGAATTATTAACTAATTTATTAATATTGTTTGGAACATAGAATGAAACATTAAATACATTCTTATATAAGTCCTTAAAAATTTTACTTGTGGATTTGAAATAAATGGAATAGATATCCATTTTTTATTATTAATCTTCATTTCTTTTAAATTATAATAATTTTTTTTAAATTGACTTAAAGTATTGTTTATTTGTTCCATTTTATAACCAACATCAAGCAATTCCTTGGCAAATATTTCAATATTTTTCAATTTATCATTTTGGTAACGACATAATTTTTCATTCCGAAACAAAAAAGATTTAAAACTTGCCATCTTATGCATCATTGGTACTTTTGATTTACAATTTATATATCCTCTTTTTTGCAATGGCTTAATTATTAGTTTATAATTTAATATATTGTTATCTCTTGTGATCATTAAATCTAAATAGTTAATCTTATAGTCCTGTTCTTTTTCAATAGTCCATTTCAAGCCATTCAATTTATTTAATTCCTCTATAAGCAAATTTATACTATTAGTGTTTCCACAGACAAAAACATCATCCACATATCTTTTGTAAATTTTAATATCTCCGAAATTACACATATTTAAAATACTACTCTCATATGTAGATAAAACGAAATTGCAAACTTGTGCAACTACAGGCAATCCCATAGGCCAACCTTTGTTCATTTTATAATATTGACCTTCAAAAGATGCAACAAGGTTATCATTAAAAAATTTTAAAGAATTAATGATAAATTTTATCATATATTTACAAATATTTTTACTTTTTAATGCATGTTCAATTATTTTTATGGAATTCATTCTATCAATAGATCCATACATTTCTGTAACATCCAATGAAGCAATAATATCATTTTCATCAATAATTAAATTTTAATACTATTTACAAAATCAAATGATGAAGCAATAATATTTTCCCCAAATCCTAAAAAAGTCTTGTAAATATATATATATTGAAACAGTAGGGTCTGCTTTGCAGATCTTCGTTTCACCTTTTTTTACCTATTTCCTACCCTCATACCTTAGTTTGAACCCCAATCTATCGTAGTGTGTCTGCAATACGCTTATATACCGAAAATCCCGCCTAATTTTAAACCACGAGTACAATTCTCGTATTATATATATAAGTCATTCCCAAATAAATAAAAGATTATAGATTATGTATATGTTCACATAATTTTGATTTATTAAAAAGTAGGTTATATAAGTCGTAATTGCACACACACTATGATATGCATTTTAAAACATATCAAAATTATAAATTGTTAAAGTTATTTTGTTTGAATCTATTTACAAATATATTACCGTCATAATATATTTTGATTTAAAATAAAATTCATTTAATAAATATTCATTTAGTAAATAGATTCAAATATTGCAAGTTAAAAGTAAAATAATTTTCTTTAATTTAATAAAAGTTATTCCAAATATTTCTGTTAAAATAAATGATGGACAATAGTTTAATTAGTTAATATTATATAAGTTTATCTAAAAACAGCAGATGTCCACTTAAGGTTTTCTTTAATTAGTAAAAGTAATTTTTAATTAAATTTAGTTTGTAATTCGAATGTCGACAGGGAAATTAACAAAAGAAATTAATTAATGTTGAATTCCTTTATACATTCGGATAGATTTAATTACAGCTGATAAGTCTGATATATTTTTGTAATGCTCCAGGGCAGTTCTATTGTTAAAGTTTACTATAAAAAGAAGGGTTTTCTTTTGTCCTAGAGTTTTTTCTTCTAATGTTTCTAAGAGAAATCATTCTGAGTTCTATTCTAGTAATTTGTAAATCTTGACAATGACAGAGTAGAGCATGAGAAGGCTATTTCTCTCTGAAATGGTCATCTGCTGCCGTAGACCATCGGAAGTTATCACACGGACCCCGGAACTGCTGCTGCTGCTGCCAAAAATATGAACATTTCCAGATTTTGCTGTTAAATTATATAAAAACCTGCTGACCATTAATCTACCTAAATGCTTCTCCAGAGGTAACCCTAAATTAATCCAAGAGCTCTTGTGATAACTAACATGCTATAGCTATTTAAAATTGTTTTTCTTATATCTCACATAACTTCATTATGTATTTCTTTAACGTGTTTAAATATACTCAACATTTTGCTCTCTATCCTTGGGTTAATATTTTCTATTCATAAAGCTTTCTTTTATTTTATTATGATAATGTGTCAGAATCATCTTTGACCGAGTGAACTATTCCCTTTATTGAAAGTAAGACGCCGCTATTAAGGCATATTTTAAATTTATAATTTTCCAATTTTATTATCTTGCAAATCACTCGTTCGAGGGCGATTCTATTCTTTAATATATAATATAATCACATAGTTTAAAATCTACATGTTATTGATTTTAATCTAATATGAGAGTATGTGTGAGGTCAATGATTAAATGTGTCCCCTAATGCATGATTGCATATATAAATCTATACTTACTTTTCAAACCCGCAAGCATGCATTTTCCTATTTTAATTACCGTGATCTACTTTAATTACAAAGTTCATCATTGACATCGAGAATGTGCGGACCCTTTTAAATGAATTTCTGGGAATTTGATTGGGCATTTCTAATCCAAGTAAAACCCATTCAGTATGTTTTATATACACTAGTCTCATATTGCTGGTAAATGAATTGGTTGTTGAGACCGCTTTGTTTTATTTTTCCAAGGATTCTTTACACGGCAAAGTCCGTTCTTTTCACTTATTGCAAGTTTCCAGGCAGAGGGTGTCCCAAATGACACCCCTGGGAATTAAACGCAATCGTCACACAGTCACTAAGTTTCAGCTGTTTATAAAATACTTTCCTACAGGTTAGCGGCGAGATGCCCTCCGTAATTATTCCGGATCTTCAATATTGTTTTATTTTATATTTATTTTACAAAGCATCCGTGACTTAAACATGTCACACCCTCCAACTTTAATAAATTCATTATCAGCAATACTGACCCCCCAATGCAACTCTATTATTATTATTCTCAAATAAATGCTTTGATCACATTCCCACTTTGTTGCTTAGTAAGCTTTTGTCCATGCTATTCTCGAAATCAATAAATATTTTATAACACTTAATTTCAAATATTTTCTTAAACTTGTATAATTACTCAAAGCATCTCACACATGTTCCTATCTCTTCAAGCACATTATCGTAATGCTATTAACATGAGAAATAGAATATATCATTTTGCTTTAAAACCTTTTTTATTTATTTATTGGAATATAATGCCAACAATTATTTAATATGCGTCCCTGTCTCATATAAGCAGACAGTGGCATTATATATATAATTTATATAAATAAATTGTGTGAAATTATTTAAAACTAAATTTGATATCTTATTTTATTGATTCCTATCACTGTCTCGGTCTATATATATATATTTTCTGCATTTCTTTTGTAAATCCATAGACGTTAATTAGCCACTCACACTTCTTTTAGTATAGAGTCTTTTGTTTCTCCCTGACCACCAGGCACTGGTCAAAGGTCATACTAGTAGTGGCATCAGATGCATTGTCACGTAGATGGCACTGTGAAATTTGGACTTTAGATTCGAACTTAGTATATCTAGAAGGCAACCCCTCCTAGAATGTTCTGTTTCATGTCTGGGGTTTGAATTCTGCAGTGTGTTAGCGAGATAGATGATTCTGACTATTACAATATATATATAACCTTAAAATGAAAAATGGAAATAAACACAAACAAAATTAGATATATAATTATTTATAAAATCTGGAATGGCAAAAAAAAATTGATTTACCTGATATTTTTGGAAATATTGGATGTTATTTAAAAATAAAATATAAAAAAGAATAAGCCTATTGAAAGCAAGTACTTTTATTAAATTTATTTGACTTTTCTTATTTTGACAAAAACAAAATATTTAAATGGAACCAAGAAAAAAAAAATTATTTTAAAAACATAATATATATATATTCTATAAACTGTTTTAATAAAAAGACTGAGAAAAAATTATAACTAATTAATTTTAAGAAATGTATATTGGAAAGTGGAATGATGTAATTAAATTATTAATCAAGATGGAAAATGGTTTATTTAATTATTCTATTTTTAAGACTTGTTTTGCCCAGACTATAAATAGTGTGTTAAATTTAAAAATCAATTATTAACCTGCATTTGCTATAGGAAATCTATTATATCATTATGAATTTTCAAATGCATTAATTTCATATTATTTTTTAAATTGAACAAGAAACCATCTCAGTTCCTCACTAAATATGTCTTCACTTTGCAAAAATCAAATTAGTTTAAATATAACCCATGTAGTATAAATTTTGTCTCTTTTTTATTTAGTGGTATCTCATAGTACTTGTAATGGATGCACTTTTTTCATCTTTTTTAAAAACCATTTTTTTACTTATTTTCTAAAACAAATATGATAAAACCTGATGTAATTAATGGTAATTTTTAACCCTGCTGTATTCTGACAGATTCCTTTGTTCTCACTAGATTTAAGCATTCAACTTTCATTTTGATACTAAATCATTAGACCTTATTTGATAGATATTTTTGTTTAGAAATTAAATAAAATTTAAAAAATCACATTTGATATTTGGAATTATTTTAAAAATTAGATTTTAATCAAAACAAAACTCTGTCATATCATCAAATTTCAAGTGGAGCTAATTCAATTTGCAAAATGAATAAAATCTTCTTTGTTTAACATTTGTTTTAAAAATCTGAATGAATTATTTTTAATAATTACTAAATCTATTAATTTATGCTTTAAAAGTTAATTTTTTTCATAGTTTTTATGATATTACTGAATGTTATAACAATCTGTTGAGTGACCTCATTTTTAAATAGCTGTGTTTTCCATAACCATAATCTTGATAGTAACAATATCCAGGAAGAATATATTCTTTTATATTTAAAAATAAAACATTTTTGTAAAAAAATAAATATGTAATATTATTTATTTTTGATTTTTAATAACTATTACCAAGTAGATCATCATAATATTTTCTTGATGATCACAATATTTTTTCAAAGTATGCTTGCAAAGTTTGAGATCACCAAATATACATTGTCTATTCATTATTGCATGGTTTCAGTTACTTTGGAATATTGATTATTCAATTTTCATGACATCTTTTGAAATTTTTGAAATTAAATAAAATAAATATATGTGAATTGTAAAATGGTAAAAAAAATGTCATAAAACTTTCAGCAGAGGGTAAAAGACATAAATTTTACTTTTAGAAATCTCAGACAAAATTTGACCATCTCACAATAAGACCCAATTAAAATTAAATTGATTTCATTAATGTGATTAAATAAAAAAAAAAAATTATTTATTTTTTGTAATTTTATGACTAATTTTATACAAATATTTTAATATATATTATAAATAATGCATATAAAAAAATCAAATTAAATTCATATTATATTAAATAAATGCTCTTCTTGAGAGGGGTATAAGATACAACTTATAGAATTTTCATGACTAAACTACAATATAGCCATAGTGGGTTATGTTATTCAATAGAATGAGTACAGAAAGGCAACTGTTGTTTCTATATTGATCAAATTTGAAATTCCAGAGGTCACAACATTTCTGAAAATGTATAGCTCAATATGTCAGGAATAATACTTCTTGCTTAGATGAACATTGAAAATTATGGAAATTAAATAAAACTGAGACCCACCAATGGTCCATCTTGTATATTCTCTATCCAAGAAATGATACTGAAATACCAGCTACTGCTATATTATACATATTAATAAACATCAACTTAATAATCTTGAGACTCCAGTACTATAAGCAGAAAAACCCAATGGATAAAGTTACTATTGGTCATTTTATAGACAAAGGTATGAAGCATGGATGGAAGAAAATAGATATTACCTAATAGTCTTGAGACTCCAGTGCTATAAGCAAAAAACCCCAATAGATAAAGTAACTATTAGTCATTTTTCAGACAAGGGTATGAAGCATGGATGGAAGAAAATAGGTAATACCTAATAGTTTTGAGACTCCAGTGCTATAAGCAGAAAAACCAATGGATAAAGTTACTATTGGTTATTTTACAGACAAAGGTATGAAGCATAGATGGAAGAAAATAAATGGTCAGTGGATTGTATATACTGACATGCAAATTTAAACTAATTTTGCACTTTAAAAAATTATTTCTACTTGTTGCCTAAAAAAGAAGATATTTAATATTGACAGTACTGATTCCAAAATAAACAATTGTTGAATAAATTATCTAGCTTGAAAGAAAAATATGAAAATAAAATAAAAGTGATTAGTTTGTCTCTAGAAGATGAGCATTCTAAAGTTATGTTTTCAGAATTCTACTATATTAAATAGAAATGACTTCTTTTAGTCTTAGAAAAGTTCTAATGGATAATCAATATATTTCTTGTTTGTGACAAAAAAAATCTCCTGATTTTATGTAAACAAAATGTAATTTAAAATGCAAATTAAAATAATTGGAAATACTTTATTATTGATACAAAATAAATGCAAATGGAGAAAAGTGAGCAGGTCATGTGATTCGAACATAAAATAATGTTCCGTGCACATAAACAACATGTAGATCTTAATATAACAGCTAATGAAGCATTTGTTAACAGAACTAATATCAATCCATCAGCAGAGATAAAGAAAGTTTTAACACTTGGACTGAGATTCATAGGAAGCCTATGGAAGCTTCCAAAACTTGAACTTCTAGCCAATACAGAAGCAAGCTTAATTAATCACCCCTACAGAGACAATATAATCTCTCAGATGACAAAAACTATTAGAAATAAATACATGAAGGCAGAGAATAATGAATGGAGTAATAGTATTACTAAAACTAGACAATTTTTGGAATCCAACAACTTGACATGCATTAAAGGAGATAAAGAAAACATGTTTGTCATTATGAGCAATGAAGAATACCAAGAGAAAAAGTTCAACCAAATTTTGAACTTAAAGTTTGAGGATGAAGCAAATTTCAACTTGAGTCTAAACAGAGTGAAATTCATCACCATAATACTCAGGAGTCACAAGGATAAAGGCATGACCAGAGCAAAGTATTACCACATATACCCATCTGCCACTACACCCCTACCCCAGAATGCTTGGAAATGCCAAAGTTCACAAAGAAGGAATACCACTTCAACTCATGCTAGACATTGGCAGAGCGCACTACCAAGAAACTGCAAAACTAATTAACCAGTGGTTGGTTGACATTATAGGGTTTGGAGACTATGCTTTAGCATCATCATTTGAGTTTGTAGACAAAATCTGAGATATACAAATAAACCAAGAGTCTGAATTAGCAGCCCTAGATGTAAAAGAGCTATATAAATCAGTGGACAGGGAGCACTCAATTGACATAGTCAAAACAGAATTGATTAATAAGCAATAGTAAACTTGAAGCAAGGATGGCCAATGGGACTGCTTATCAGTGGCATAATGGCCAGAATCTTCTTGAACTACCATGAGAAACAGATAATACCAAACATACAAACAAATAACCACACAATGATATATCATAGATATGTGGACAATGTGTTTATCATTGCCAAAAGTAACACAATCATAAAAATCACTGAAGAATTGCATCAGTTGTCCAAACTCATACTTAATACCACATGGGAGAATGATCAACACTATATAAAATACCTGGACCTAGACATACTGAAACAGACAGATCGGAGAACCGATCTTCGTTTCAAGTGTTTTTATGTACGGTAATTCAAACCACTGTTCGCCCGCAGTGAGATTTTGTCTATTTTAATTTATAATAAAAATTAATTATATATTTTATAGTTTATCAGTCAATATGTAAAGATTCCGTCTATAAATGTCGCAAACCATGAAATAATATTTGTGTGTGCGTGGTTTGCGAATTGGTATCAATTAATTTAAAGTGTCAGTGCGGGCGTATTTATTTGAATTTTGGTTTTTTTTTAAATTGTATAAAGTCGTTTAAAAATACTGATCAAAAATCACATTCCTTTGATCAGTGTTTTTAATTAAAATCTAATTGCACAAATGTTCAGAGCAATTAAGTTGTAGTCAAAATTAGTAAGGAATTTTTATATGTAATTAATGTACCGATTTAAAAGTGGCATATTAAATTAAAAGATTGCTAAAAACAGATAATTGATTATTGGTCAAGCTGCATCGCTAGAGGCTAGAGAAAGTAGGCGGAGCCTAAAACAAAAACAAGTCGGAAAGGTCAGCAGTGGCTATTTTAGAAAAAAACTTACATTCTAACTTTGGTCGTGTTTGAGAGAGGTAGTCTCGAGACAACACAGCAGTTAATAATAATTCAAATATCTTATTAAGAAGTTTACCAGTGAATCGCAATGTTGATGGGCTAATTGCCAGGAGCTGATCTCTGCCCGCCAATATGGATCCTCGTGCCGCTGTTTGATCATGTTTCATATACTTCAGAATTTCCAACTTCCAATCTCAAAATTTACTATGCCTTACAAATAACTTTCAAAAATGCGCGCCTACGTTACAAGCCAAGCTGGATGAAGAAAAAGAGAACTTTGTTACACGAACTTTAATTTTCTTCCGTGCTTAATGTTATTAATCAAGTGAATCATATGTAAGTCTTTATATCATTTATAATGCTATTATTTAACCTGTCAGTAAATTGTCTTTTCTTTTTTTTAATCCTCCGCTCTAGTCTTTAGAAATAATTTATAACATTTGTAATTAATCGTAATAATCATTTAAATGAAAGCATTTATATTTTCTTATGTTGCTTATTTCATGGACAAACAATGCCAATAGTAATATTTCCAACTATGTGTAATAATGATCAATTCAAGTTAAAAGTAATTTCATGTTCTGAATTAAATATTCTTTCACATTCCGAGTTAGTAAATGTTAAATCACTTTATTATTCTATGTTAAGTTGTTATAAAATTACAATCTAAGTTTCAATATTAAATATATATATAATGGTTTCCAAGTGTTTATTAATGTTATGTATAATATGAAAAATAATTCACTGAATGATTTGATACTATCGCTACCGCCTGTTAACCCGGAGGGTTAGAGTTTCAGAGTAAATTTAACTAATCTTTGTTCTCACCGTCAGTTAATTTCGCTATGTTTTTATTGGGATAAGGATCTCAGCCTGTGGCGTAGAAACAGACAAATAGTTTCCAGGTTTTATATAATTTCTTTTAAAAAAATCCGCTTCAAGTATTCGTCCTTCACGTCTGTGGCAATGCCTTCCCTTCGCTGAAGTTAGCGTCTCGCCATTCTACCATTGGGGAATGAAAGCAGTTTTTCTTTCCCGGTAATCTCTTGGATCACCGGGGTTCGAAATGATCCCGGCTGGTTGTCGTGTCCCGGAACTACTTGGGGGCATTAAGCCTTGTCAAAGAACAAGCCGCCCGGTATTCCGTTAATGCACCGCAATTGATTACTGTAGGGCTTTTGAATATAGGCAACCACCAGTTCATATATTTTCCACGTCGTATTTATATAAAACCACCAGTTCATATATTTTCCACGTCGTATTTATATAAAACCACCAGTTCATCTATTTTCCACGTCGTATTTATATAAAACCACCAGTTCACCTATCTCTTATGTCGTATTTATATAAAACCATCTCCACTGTTCGTCTACGTTCCGGCTCGAGCCTATTCAAATAAAATAAGTAAACAAAAATCTTTAGATAAATATTTTTTCCAATGCTCTAATACTCTGATTCTCTTAACCACCTGTCAATTATTTAACTACCCAGCTATTGGCATGAGTTTGTTCATTAAATAAAACGTTCACTAAAGACTAGTAGCCAAATGCAAGAGGACGTATGAAGTCTTACCGTACTGTATAACACTATATTTATTTGCTGTATATTTCTATTATATAACACTATATTCATGTGCTTTCTATTTGTCTTATTTAACACTATATTTATATGCTTTATATTTTGCTTATTAAACACTTTATTTAATCTTAATCTTTGTGTCCTCCACCTTATTACTCTCTAAGTTTATTTAGCCACTTTCTGTCTGTATTGGCAACTTAAATATATACGTTACATAAATGACCGTTCCAATATCTATAGTCTAATAAATCTATATATCATTAACTGTAGGCATTTAGTCCATGTTCTAAGCTGAGCTAGAAAAGGGATAACCCTGTGCTGGTGTAAAGTCATCATCGGTTGGTCATGCCGGGGTTTGGGTTTGAATTCAGTTGGCGTTTTTGGAATTAATTCCTAAACGTGGGCTGGGTTTGAACTCGGGTACTGTGTATGAGTAAGCGTGGTGGATTTATACCGGTACAGTTATTATATTTTTGGACGCCCTCCGTGGTGCTCGATGGAAGAAATCTCCCACACCCTGCAGAGTGAACGGAAGGAAACAGTTAAATGATAAAAATATTCAATTTTTTTTGTGTCGAGTCATAATATTGATACGTATTTGGCGTATTAAAATGCGCAAGTGAAAACTATAGTAATAAAACAAATGTATAAAATTTTTTTTCCCTTACACAAAGGTTCAGTATATAATCCTCCCAAATATTGTTAAGTCAGAGTGAAGATTTTTTTTTTTTTGAAAAGAGAGCAGAAGCAATTCGTGAGTGTAATTAATTAAGATAAATGAGTATTCCATAATGTTTTTGCGAGTTCATTCTTGTAGTTTAAATCATATGAAAAAATAAAGAAGTAGAATTAAGTCCAGTTCTAAAAAAATAAAAACGTGTACGCGTATATATATATTTGTGTACGTATATATATATATATTTTCGTTTGTTGTGAAAAATATTTTTTTTGAAAAAAAGAATAAAGAAGTAGGATTATTTTTGTGTTTTAGAAATAAACACGTGTGTGCATATATATGTTGTAATATAAAAAAAAAAAACCTTACCGGAGTCAGTATTAAATTTTTTTTTGCATATATAAATCTTAAATCAAAAATTATTAGGTCATATAAAAGTATATATTTGGGGATCAGTAGATTAAATTATCTATTGGTCACATGTTGCTGGCTGGCGCCTATCAAATAAATTTGTCAGCAAACATGTTTGTCCATACAGCAGTGGCGAGTGTTTGTTTTAAAAGAGAGTAGGGTGGCATATATAAAAAGAGAGATTTACTGACAGAAATGCAAAAAAAAAATACTATGTTATGTACCCATTATTAATATGTAAGTATTATAGGACTGAGGAGAACAGTGCGAACTGGGTGAAAGAAAGTTTTTTTTCCCCTGTATATTTTTAGTAATGATTTTAGACATGTCATATGATATTCTTAAATAAGAAAAAAGCGTAGATAACAAAAACCAGGCTGAACGTAGGCGAAGGAAGAAAAGAGAGAAAGGAAGTAAGCCACACAAACAGCATCAGCAGCGGAGGAGGATTTGGCACTAGGAGCAGGGATCAGTAACCTTTTATGAAATATAAAAATCAAAGCGTTGTACAAAGCGAATTTTTTATGTTGAAGACATTTATCAGTAAAAACGAAGAAGAAATGACAGAAATAAAAGGAAACAAACAGAGGGAGCACGATCGCGATGCGAAGTTTAACGCGATCCTCAGAGAGGGGAGAGAGGACAGGAAGATTATGATGATGATGTTGGAGAGGCTGGGAAGGATCGAGGAAGCATATGGCATCCAAGCCAACTCAAATCTAGAAAGTGCAAAGCGTCAGCAAGAAATAAATCCCTCTGAAGACCCAAAAATAGAAAATGAAGATGACCAGGCCACCCCAAAAGAAGTTGGGGACAGCAAGGAAAGCAATAGTGCGAGGAGTGGAGCAGAGGACACAGAACCTCAACCAACTAAAATAAGGTTGGAACCTCAGGAGATTAGAGTAGTGAATACAAATGCCAACTCTACTCAACAAAAATGTAAAGAATTAGATTTGACAGAGATTACTCATAGTCAAAGTTTTACTCTAGCAGATTTAGCCAAGAATGAAGAAAGTACTGAGGAAATGGTGGTTTCAAATTTACTGCAAGCCAGCCCATCCCAAAGTGATTATATCAGTTTACCACCATCTAATGGAGTGGCTGTATCGATGATGAAAAATATTAATAGAACAATACATACTGTTATGGATGAATCTTCTGAAATCATAATTAATGAGAAGTTATATTTTCATAATAATTATAAAGATGTTCTGTGGAAAAGTGGATTAATGAAGACATCAAAGTTAAAGTTTAAAAATGATGCTGAATGGCCTCTTGATATGAAAACGAAGAAAGTGGACAGATCTTTAGTTGTGTACAATGCTGCCCATTTTAATAAAACCTATAATTATTTGTTTATGAAATATGATCAGAACAAAATTGATGAGGAGCTGAACTCATTAAACAGAAATAATAAACTTTATTTTAAAGCATGGACATATGTTAAAAAAAATAGTTTCATAAAAAATGGAGAAAAACTTCTCAACTCCCAAAGTGAAAATGTTATAATGGATGCCATTAGATCACAGAAAGTTAGAGAAATTCTTTTAAAGCAAGATACTTTTAATAATGAACAATATAATAATATACCAAAGCACAATATGGTGACCGCTTTTGCTATTTTACTAAGAGATCTAAAAAGACAAGTAAAACCTTATATACCTCCCGACCCAGGGAAAAGGTAGAAATCGCAATAAATGATGACCCGGAAAATGACCACTATGACATGCACATGATGATGAGAAAAGGAATTACGGCAATACACCCACCTTTATAAATGTTAAGTTCAAACCCTCACCCAGACTGTTCTCCAAGGTCAATCAATGATGTAAAAAAATGAGTAAAAAAATGTTAACCAGAAATTATGTATAATCATTTTTTTTTGTTGTTTTTTTTTTATAAAGTAACAAGAAATGAAACAGACAGATCGGAGAACCGATCTTCGTTTCAAGTGTTTTTATGTACGGTAATTCAAACCACTGTTCGCCCGCAGTGAGATTTTGTCTATTTTAATTTATAATAAAAATTAATTATATATTTTATAGTTTATCAGTCAATATGTAAAGATTCCGTCTATAAATGTCGCAAACCATGAAATAATATTTGTGTGTGCGTGGTTTGCGAATTGGTATCAATTAATTTAAAGTGTCAGTGCGGGCGTATTTATTTGAATTTTGGTTTTTTTTTAAATTGTATAAAGTCGTTTAAAAATACTGATCAAAAATCACATTCCTTTGATCAGTGTTTTTAATTAAAATCTAATTGCACAAATGTTCAGAGCAATTAAGTTGTAGTCAAAATTAGTAAGGAATTTTTATATGTAATTAATGTATCGATTTAAAAGTGGAATATTAAATTAAAAGATTGCTAAAAACAGATAATTGATTATTGGTCAAGCTGCATCGCTAGAGGCTAGAGAAAGTAGGCGGAGCCTAAAACAAAAACAAGTCGGAAAGGTCAGCAGTGGCTATTTTAGAAAAAAACTTACATTCTAACTTTGGTCGTGTTTGAGAGAGGTAGTCTCGAGACAACACAGCAGTTAATAATAATTCAAATATCTTATTAAGAAGTTTACCAGTGAATCGCAATGTTGATGGGCTAATTGCCAGGAGCTGATCTCTGCCCGCCAATATGGATCCTCGTGCCGCTGTTTGATCATGTTTCATATACTTCAGAATTTCCAACTTCCAATCTCAAAATTTACTATGCCTTACAAATAACTTTCAAAAATGCGCGCCTACGTTACAAGCCAAGCTGGATGAAGAAAAAGAGAACTTTGTTACACGAACTTTAATTTTCTTCCGTGCTTAATGTTATTAATCAAGTGAATCATATGTAAGTCTTTATATCATTTATAATGCTATTATTTAACCTGTCAGTAAATTGTCTTTTCTTTTTTTTTATCCTCCGCTCTAGTCTTTAGAAATAATTTATAACATTTGTAATTAATCGTAATAATCATTTAAATGAAAGCATTTATATTTTCTTATGTTGCTTATTTCATGGACAAACAATGCCAATAGTAATATTTCCAACTATGTGTAATAATGATCAATTCAAGTTAAAAGTAATTTCATGTTCTGAATTAAATATTCTTTCACATTCCGAGTTAGTAAATGTTAAATCACTTTATTATTCTATGTTAAGTTGTTATAAAATTACAATCTAAGTTTCAATATTAAATATATATATAATGGTTTCCAAGTGTTTATTAATGTTATGTATAATATGAAAAATAATTCACTGAATGATTTGATACTATCGCTACCGCCTGTTAACCCGGAGGGTTAGAGTTTCAGAGTAAATTTAACTAATCTTTGTTCTCACCGTCAGTTAATTTCGCTATGTTTTTATTGGGATAAGGATCTCAGCCTGTGGCGTAGAAACAGACAAATAGTTTCCAGGTTTTATATAATTTCTTTTAAAAAATCCGCTTCAAGTATTCGTCCTTCACGTCTGTGGCAATGCCTTCCCTTCGCTGAAGTTAGCGTCTCGCCATTCTACCATTGGGGAATGAAAGCAGTTTTTCTTTCCCGGTAATCTCTTGGATCACCGGGGTTCGAAATGATCCCGGCTGGTTGTCGTGTCCCGGAACTACTTGGGGGCATTAAGCCTTGTCAAAGAACAAGCCGCCCGGTATTCCGTTAATGCACCGCAATTGATTACTGTAGGGCTTTTGAATATAGGCAACCACCAGTTCATATATTTTCCACGTCGTATTTATATAAAACCACCAGTTCATATATTTTCCACGTCGTATTTATATAAAACCACCAGTTCATCTATTTTCCACGTCGTATTTATATAAAACCACCAGTTCACCTATCTCTTATGTCGTATTTATATAAAACCATCTCCACTGTTCGTCTACGTTCCGGCTCGAGCCTATTCAAATAAAATAAGTAAACAAAAATCTTTAGATAAATATTTTTTCCAATGCTCTAATACTCTGATTCTCTTAACCACCTGTCAATTATTTAACTACCCAGCTATTGGCATGAGTTTGTTCATTAAATAAAACGTTCACTAAAGACTAGTAGCCAAATGCAAGAGGACGTATGAAGTCTTACCGTACTGTATAACACTATATTTATTTGCTGTATATTTCTATTATATAACACTATATTCATGTGCTTTCTATTTGTCTTATTTAACACTATATTTATATGCTTTATATTTTGCTTATTAAACACTTTATTTAATCTTAATCTTTGTGTCCTCCACCTTATTACTCTCTAAGTTTATTTAGCCACTTTCTGTCTGTATTGGCAACTTAAATATATACGTTACATAAATGACCGTTCCAATATCTATAGTCTAATAAATCTATATATCATTAACTGTAGGCATTTAGTCCATGTTCTAAGCTGAGCTAGAAAAGGGATAACCCTGTGCTGGTGTAAAGTCATCATCGGTTGGTCATGCCGGGGTTTGGGTTTGAATTCAGTTGGCGTTTTGGGAATTAATTCCTAAACGTGGGCTGGGTTTGAACTCGGGTACTGTGTATGAGTAAGCGTGGTGGATTTATACCGGTACAATACAAAAAGAAGATATATGTTTAATGTACCACATGATCATTAAACCCCTAGAAATTAGAGGATACATGCATCAAAATGCAATAGCACCCAATGCACATAAATATGCTGGACTGAATGCATTTCTACATAGAAATAATTACTTATGAAAATGTAACACAGATAAAAGAGATAACAAATTAAAGTACATCAAAGAACTAATATCTGTTGGCTATAAATATAAAAACATAACCAAAAGAATAGCCTGGTTCCAAGCGAAGATAAATCAGCAAATCAGAGATAATAAACCATGAATAATCATACCACATATACTTAACATTTCCAAACAGTTAGTTAAAACACTATCAAAGAAATTTACTGTTGGATTTCACACTTCAGCCAACACCAATAGACTCATAAACAACTCAAAAGGCAAACTAGATCCCAAATCAACATCTCAAGTGGTATATCAAATACAATGCCATCAATCCAGGTGTAGAGCCTCGTATTATGGGGAAAGAGAAACAACCATCACAAACAGAGCATCACAGCACATATATATGTATAAAAGGGCACTGAATAACAAAGAGACATCAGAATTCTTGGAGCATGAAAAGGTCACCAGTCATAAATTCAAACCTGCCAACCCCAGAATGGTGTGCAGAGAGAGAAATGATCATAGGCAGAAAATAAAAGAAGCATACTTCATAAATAATGACACTCCATCTATCAATAGAAAAGACACCTGTTTCACCATTTCAAAAAGATGGACAAATTAATCCTAACAAAATTTAAACAAAATAAAATACTAAAACACAGCACCTAACCAATTAGCATAAATTAGAATACTCCTCCTCATTACTATCAACTGCCCTCAGCTATGAATATGAAGCCATGGAGCTTTGAAAGTGCTAAGCATAAATAAATATTGATAGACATAGCTTCTCTAACAAGAATAAAAGTGCATTATTTTTGGTATTTATTATATATTGTAATAAACAGTGTGTGCACTTGTGATACATATATTTGCCTGTTAATTATTTAAATATTTTTTTAACTTTCAGACTAAAATCCTAAACCCTGGATGTCCTCCCTATATACTAATATAACCCACTGCTTTACTAAAATTATTATTCCCACCCATCAAATTGCTCTATGTACCACACCTACATTGCATCAACTTCTGAACAATACAAAGAACATTACCTACTGACTTCTACTCTCAAGTTGTTTATAAGATCAAATATCAGTAACGTATCTGACCCTCTATTTACTATGGGGAATCTCAAGCAAACATATATACAAGTATTACCCAACATAAATATCTATATAAAAAGTTAAAACAATGGTAGACACACATTCAATATTTTTTGAACATTTTTTTACAACTGGTCATCCATTTGGTCCTTCATCTGTCAATACCAAGTGTACTGAACACAGTGACATTTAAATAAAAAGTTAGAGGTTGCATATCTCAAGTAACAAAAACTCTTATAAAAAAAATCATGTGTACCCCTTTCTAAAAGATAGCCATTCTACAAATTAACTTTTATATTTAAATTTCATGTAAATTAGCAACAATCACACATATATATACAATTGCTTCCACCTCCCAACTTATGCTATGTCTATGACTTGTAATAATCAAAAGCCAGCTAAGTACATATTGTTTAAATACATATTTTATGAAAGCTTTTCTCTATACATTCTTCATATATCTATTATTAAATATATTTAATATAATAAATATTAGCTTATTAGAGATTAAAATATTTTTATATTACAACATGAATAATTAATTTTCATAGCTATGTGTTCAGACATATCTCGAATTATTCATTATTTTTTATTAAAATGGAATAACATTTATTCACTTAGAGATAATTGGACTATTAAATTTTACCATGTAGGTAAGTCTGTGTGCTTACCTATATAGATTGTGTAAACTATTTATACATTTTTGTAAATTTCAGTGTCAATTTATAGAAATAATATCTATTTGTAAGACAAAATCAGAATGGTGAATTTGTATTAAAAAGTTTTTATTCTGAAAAAAAAAAAAAGTATATACTTTTTTCTTTAAAACTATCACCATCATTAGTAATAAAAAATTAATAACAATAAATATGTAAAATAATGTATTGGAGTATATATGGGTTTATGTAAATAAATAAAAAAAAATTTTAAAAAGGAAGTAATTCTATTGAATTTTTATATATGAAAGTAGTATAAGAGTATCTATCAGTACTTTTTAATTTTTTTATTACTATTTCTAATTAAAAATATATTACTCATTATTTAAAATTTTTCCATAGAAGTTATTTGATACTAGAGTAAATCAAGTTTTATATAGGTATATTTGCTTTTTTATCATCACATTGATCAAGATCCTTGTGATCCCAAGCTAGATTGGACAATAATGGTATTTTCTAAATAAATATGGGTAGGTACATGTACGAGTGGACATCCAGATAGTTCTTTATAGAATTATTTGGATGATGCAAAGTTAAAAGATCATCTTTACAATCCGTTCACTTTATGGTTATTATTTATTGATGGCCATTACATTCAGAGTCTTGGGTGGCCAAGAGTATTGATGATTATCATCATTGATAGAGTGACCCCAGTATTATCATTTATGTATGTGTAAGATAAAATTTTGATGATTGCATTTATATTATATCCTACTACATGGTGATTAATCTAAGATTTTATATATCACTTTTAAATGTAGTCATATGGATTGATGGCTGAATATTGCTGATTATTGCTCGTGATATTATATTTATAACTTATTTTTCATATTGCTTCCTAGGCTGATTTTTGTTCATGTTCATTGATTGTGATGTTTGGGATGATGCTGACTTCCATCACCCCTCACTATAAGTTATGTATGTACCATTGCAAATGTTACAACTAATGTAATGTTTAAATAGTCACACTACATGACTTCATCATACATATTATTACAATATATATAGAAAGAGAGAGAGAGATAAATAGATAGATAGATAGATAGATAGATAGATAGATAGATAGATAGATAGATAGATAGATAGATAGATAGATAGATAGATAGATAGATAGATAGATAGATAGATAGATAGATAGATAGATAGATAGATAGATAGATAGATAGATAGATAGATAGATAGATAGATAGATAGATAGATAGATAGATAGATAGATAGATAGATAGATAGATAGATAGATAGATAGATAGATAGATAGATAGATAGATAGATAGATAGATAGATAGATAGATAGATAGATAGATAGATAGATAGATAGATAGATAGATAGATAGATAGATAGATAGATAGATAGATAGATAGATAGATAGATAGATAGATAGATAGATAGATAGATAGATAGATAGATAGATAGATAGATAGATAGATAGATAGATAGATAGATAGATAGATAGATAGATAGATAGATAGATAGATAGATAGATAGATAGATAGATAGATAGATAGATAGATAGATAATTTAAAAGAAAGAAAATTATCTTTTTGTTCATGCATATAATCTCATCATAATGCCATTATAATATATATAGATAATAATAATAATTTATATGGATGAAAACTCTACTTCTACTCATAGAGTATCACTTCATGTCAATAAATGTTTTAAAAGAACAGAAAGCTACCCATTCTTAAAGCTTTCTTTAAATAAACAAACATTTACTGACCCTGCTGAAAATCGAGCATGATCTTGATTAAAAGCCAGATTTTAAACTCAGCTTCTAAATGTTGAATTATATATTCCAGAGAAGAAAAAATAATCTTATTTTTAGTGATGGGGAATTTCAGGGTAGTGAGATGTTTTAGTTTTAATTCTTATTTCTACTTTCTATCTAAAGATAGCTATGTATACACTTATTGATCAATATTATATGGTTAATTGGGATTATGAATTAAATATGGCTTTCTGTCAGAAAAAAATTCCAAGTTTTATTGAAACTTGAAATTGTTTTACTCATTCCGAATTTGAATCCAAACCTATTGTAAGTGCAGTATATAAAGTGTTGCCACATAAAGAACAATACTAATTTTATAAAAAAGTAAAGAAAAATAATAATAATAATAATAATGACAATAATGATGATGATAATAACTGTAAAGTAAAATAAATAAATAGTCGTTGGTCAGAAGATCACATGATATTCAACCATCTGAAGTAATAAGTTGATTTTTGCTTTCGGATTCTTTAACTCTTGAGGTCATCACTGTAAATTAATAAACACAAAGCAGTGGTATACTGCAGTTAGTAAAAAAATAAAATAATTCTTGACTCTTTCCAAGGACTTCTTAAGCGTTCTTGCATATGTTTGCAATAGATTATATAATAATAAAATGTTTTTGCAAAAAGTGGACCAAAGAAATATTCATTTTTAGGACGCCAAATCATTGAAAACTTAATTTATCTGTGTTTAAATATCACACATGAAATATTTTTTTTAGTATAGAATAAGTAAAAAATAAATAAAATGGTTAAAATGAGAATAACTATCATTTTTACAATAATGAATTATATATTTATTGATTCTATTTTTTAATGACATAAAAATAAAAATACAAACTATTAAAATAATTTTTGAAATAAATAATTATTGATTGAAAGTACAAAAGTATGTTTTGAATTTATATATATCTTACCCTTGTCCAATGACGAAACACAACACCGGAAATATTAAAATAGTGTAAATACGCAGAGAATAAATTAAATTGTTGGCTTTTCTTAAACTAATGATCTGCTGTTGATGTGGCTTTTCAATAAGAATAATAAGGTCAAGAATTGCTTGCGGAAGACAAGAAACGATGAACACAATAGTATAGCAATAATACAATCGATTTGCCTGAAACAAAATACAGCAACGTATAAAATTCTAGAAAAAGAAACTCTATAAGTTTATTACTACAATATACTAAATCAAATATCTAAAATAAATTCTATGCAGACATTATTTAGCAAATCCTCGAAAATATTGCTAACATTCTCTACATATTTATAAATCAAACAGGATTTGATGTCTAAAACTGCAATTATGTGTACATTTGTTACACCTCAACCACTCAATGCAAGTAATAATTTTTGTCATCTTTAAAATGTTTATTATAATAAAATAAAAGTCATACACACATAGGTATATAATAAATTAAGTGGTAAATGTATAAATATGAAACATTGATATTAATTGCTCTAATCTGATTTTTATTTTTTATATAGTGATGTTTTAAATGTAATACATTTATAGATTCATTTAACTTAATATATATATATGTTATGTTTGTTTCATACCTGCATTTTCTTATTGTTAATATTACCACTATTCTGATATTTGGATTAGATCACACTAGAGATCATTCATGGATGTTGCAGAAAAGGCTTATCATCATCTAACTGATCAACTGATTTAACTATGGGTGACAGTGAGGACAAACTGCCTTCAGACCATTCACTTCTCTGCCATCTTGTATAGTTCCAAAATTGTCAATTCCATCCATTCCATAAATTTATTCATCAATGGTAGTTGCGATTATCGTCTTTCTTTTAATCCATTCATCATACCAAAAATGATATCCTTTTCAAGTGTGTTAATCCATTTTGCCACATATATAAATGTCTTATAGCAAGAACAAATGTTTCAAACAAATTATTAAATATATTTTTAATCAGTTCCGTGTTATCAATTATAATTTAAAGATTGTAAAACAATTATACTTTCAGATTAGATTCATCCAATCAAAGTATTTGAAATATATATATTATTTGACAAATTAAATGCATTTTTCAAACAAATTTATAAAAGCAAAACAAATTAAATTATTTCAATTATAGTAATGTTGAAGTTAGAATGTGAATAAAAAATATAAAGAGTAGGGACTTAATAGAAGATCAATACAGAGACTTCAGACCACTCAAAGAAGTATGGAGAGATGTATGTTGGGAGTAACAAGAGATCGAAAACGCAATGTATGGGTAAGAGAACAAACAGGTGTTACTGACCTCATTGAAAAAATTAAAAGATTGAAGTGGAGTTGGGCTGGACATATTGCTAGAAGAGATGATAATAGATAGACAATTGAAATTTTAAACTGGATTCCAAGAGATTGTAAAAGACCCAGAAGGAGACCACATGTAAGATGGATGGATGAAATAAGAAAATGTGTAGGGGAGATGTGGAGAAGAGAAGCTAAAGATCAGAGAAGATGGATTAAACTTGGAGAGACCTTCATCCTGCAGTGGATTGATAATGGTTGATAATGATGATGATGATATCCTCAATGTTTCATTGGACCAAACCTATACAAGTCAGTCTGGAACTGGATGACTACTCAGTGCTTGAAGCATAGGTATTGTATCATCATGCTTTTTCCAGGAAATAACCTAGTAGCATCTGATAAATAATTAATGAATCTCCATTAGATCAAGACATAACTTGCACTAGAATATTATTGAATTAGTTATTTTAAATAATTACCCCAAACTAAATGTAAGCACTATAGCAATGAAAAACATTTAAAATTTATTTTGCTAAATCTATTATCACAATATTAATAATTATAACATTATTTCATTTAAATCTTCCATTGCAATATTCCAATAAAAAAATATATACCCACTAAACATCACATGGTCACGATTTTTTATGCTTGCTCATAACTGTTGTTAAAACAGACAAAACTCTTCATACAGTAGTGACACTCAGTGCAAGCCAGTACTACTGTATGGAGAGTTTTGCCTGTTTTAACAACAGCATAGTAGTGGCTTTGGTTATTAAAAAACCAAAAACACTAAAATTTATGGGTACTGAACTGAGTTCAGACTTATATGACTATATAAGGTAATGAGCTTAGATTGAAAACATTGTTTTTAATTTTATTTTCATAGTTTTGTAATTAAATAGAGATAAAAGGTGGCTGCTGGAGGGTTGCATTAGATCCTAAGATCTAAGTGCAGTGTTCTCAGATCCAAGGCTTTTCACTGATGAAAGCCAAAAGCCAGAAACTAGTCTGGGAATATTGGATGAGTAGGCATTAGATAGGGATTTTATGCACAAGACTTATGGCATCCATTGATTACTCTGGCTTGCACTGAGTGGCACTACTACATGGAGAGTTTTACCTGTTTTAAGAAAAATATATAATTTCTAATATTTTCTTGCCAAATGCCAAAATAATATATGGATAAACAAAATCAGTAGTCAGTTTTACAATGTACAATTATTTTTTATTAATATTACTTTAAACGTTTATTTAGTCAAAAACATATATATATAGTTTTTGATTTTAACCGTGTGTTAGTTTTGATTAATTCCCAACATTTGGATGAAATAGCATTCGCCATTGTCAAAATTAACTTTTGAAAAATCTTTTGAAAAGTTAACCTTGATACAATGACGATGCTATTTCATCAAAACATTAGGAATTAATCAAAACTAACATACGGTTTATAACGATGAAAACATTAAATATAATATATATAAAACATTCACATTTATAGCATATAGTAGAATCAATTTTTTGAAAATCATTTTTACCTTTAAATTATTTTTTAAAAAGGACAAAAAGTTACAATGGAAAATATTGTAATATAACTATTAAACTTTCGTGTAAACTTGACCTTACTTATATAAAGAAGAATTGTTCACTTATCAGAAGTATAAATTATTGCCTGTATTCTTATTCATTTACTAATTGCAAAAAGTATGATATTTGAAAATCGAAGTGTAATAAATTGGTATTGATAAATGTTGAAGACATATATAAAAGATTGTAACAGCCTAATATAGGAGTATTAGTTCAGCATGAAATAAGTATTGGATCATTTGTTTTTTATCAGATAACTTTATTCATATACTTCAATACTGTTTAGTGGAAAAATTATATACATGTAATAACTGAATTAATAAACTTTCAAATTTATAATTAATACTTTGTCTTCTAAATAAAAGTATTATTATTATTTATAAAAATTAATATTTTATTATCGTTAAATTGTGATTTTTAATATTATTCATGCTATCTATTATTACATTTAGAAAACATTATATAATCAAGTTATATGCTCTATATCAACATATAATACTGCAATAATATCCATTCCTCACATAATGAAAATAAATCGGAAAAAAATAACAATAAAATAAAAACCTTAAAATTTGTAAATGTAATAAATTTTAATAATCTCTGTCACCTATATTGTCACAGTATTAATTTTTCTTTTCATCTTGGAGCCCATATTACATCTAATAGTCTCAGATGTAACGTAATTTTATTATAAAATATGCTTTTTCATATTCAGTAATTGCAAGTATATTCATTTTTTTCCAGTCTTTTTTCCAAAGAATTTGACGTAATTTCAAAATTTAGTAGGAAAGGAAAACGATGTTGTAAAGTTTATCCATTTGTTCAAAAAGAATAAATTATCTATTAGAAATATGATAAAAATAAAAAAGCAAATTTGTGGCATTATTTTTGAACTCCTGAATGGCTAAAGTTGTAACGACTAAAACATAATTTTTGATAATCCATTGAATTTATGCATTAAAAAATCAGTAAAATGTTTCTGTAGATGTTATCTATTATTACTTTTAAATGAAATTGGGTTGTTTTGATACATCAAAGGTTTCATAATGTCCAAAAAAAGTTATAGAGTTCAATAAGATATTTTTGTGTGGTTGTGAATAAGTGAACACACATAATAACTATATTATTATTTTTTAATTTTATTTATACTATATATTTAAATTGTATGTACACACTTTCAAACTGTAGTATTTTTCTATCTATAAGTATTGTATAAATGATGAAGACATCTATGGTCAATTGATGAATGCTGGTTTAGCATGTAGTACACATCTTGGGGATCATTTGTCTTTTTCACACGTCTTTGATCATTTAGAATGTGTGATAGAATAGAAGTTTGAAATATATAAAATTAAGTATATATATATTATAATGTACTATGTATGTTTTGTTTGAAAAATCAAGTGGGTGTTTTAAAATATATCTATGGTGTGAGAGATTGGTCTGATTTCTGTCCAAATGGATAGATGTGATATGATAATAGCTAAGATTAAAAAAACAGACCAAAAAATTGAAATATATGTGTGGGGGAAGATAGAGTTGAAATGACTGTGGATCAGTACAATGAACATTATTTATTGTATTATAATCAAAGCTTATAAACAAAGCTTAAAACTATTATCTGCTATACCTGACATTAATTGGAGAGACTTGGAGGAAAATATAGTAATATTACAGAGGTCCCACTGTATTGAAATATTCATTTGTAGCTAGTAACAAAAATAATGATAATTGTTTCTAGATAAATTCCCTGTTGTAAAATATTAACAAAACTTCTATCTGAAGAAAATACAAATAAAAAGTTTTAAAAAAATGAAAATTATTTAGTAAAAAAATGCAAATGATAGTAAAAGAAATTATTTTATTTAATGGCATTTTAAAAAAGCTATAAATAAATTAGGTCTACATTTCTTATATTATCAAGTATTTTCATAATTATAACAGTATTACATAAAGATATCTTCTATTTTTCTAATTTTTTGTAATCTGTGTTAAAAACGATAATAGATTAATGGATATTTGTAAAGAAAAGAATATTGATGAATATAAAATAACTACTATTTATAAAATTAGATTTATCAAGAAATAGAACATTTATGTATTGAAAATTTCAATTTGTTATTACAAAAGACAGGGAAAACAATTTACCATCAATTAATAAAGATTAAAACAAAATTATTTAATAAGTAATTTTCTTCTGTATTAATTCTGTTAGCTAATTTGTAATAATAAGTTTTAAGTTTATTTTTTAAACTTTTGGGTGAACAAATAAATGATAAAAAAAGTAAAATTTAAAAATTAGTACTTTTGGATCATAGTATAAGGTAAACAGTCACAAAATTTTTAGCTTAAAGTCTATATTGTCTAGATTAGTGGCTTTCAACCTTCCTAATGCTGCAACCCTTTAATACAATTCCTTATGTTGTGGTGACCCCCAAACCTGTTATTTTTCTACTGTTATGA
This sequence comes from Epiperipatus broadwayi, assembly GCA_028023455.1. Taxonomy (NCBI): domain Eukaryota; kingdom Metazoa; phylum Onychophora; class Udeonychophora; order Euonychophora; family Peripatidae; genus Epiperipatus; species Epiperipatus broadwayi. The sequence goes on along the minus strand of JAQFVV010012439.1, from coordinate 5,647,698 downwards.
ATCAAAATTATGTGTTTTCTAATGGTATGTGACCCCTGTCAATGGGTTGTTTGACCTTCAAAAGGGGCATGACCCACAGGTTGAGAACCATTGGTCTAGATTATTATATGATCTATGATACAACTTCACTGATAATCATTGCTGCATTTACCATTAAGAAAACTAAAGCTTGGGACCTCAGCTTTCAGAAGACCTCTAAAATATAAACTTCATAGTTTGTCCTTTAATATTATTATTTCTAACTTTGTATCTGGAAACGGGTGTGGACGACATTTTTATATTTGCTCCATTTTCAATGAATACAATGTTTATGTTAAACATATTTGTATATTTCTATTTTATATTATATTTTGTTTAATTTATATTGTACACATCTTAACGTTAAATAATTTATTAAAGACTTAGTTATCTATTAATAACCTCTGTAAATAGATGTAGTTCTTTTTTATACAATTAAAAAATTGGAGAAGGGGTCCTCAATTTTATGTTAGCCTAAGATCTAAAAATATATAAATCCGATCCTATTGATAATATTAGATTTTTTATTATTTTTTTTAAATGTAAAACAATAACATTAATAAAGAAATTATAAAACAAAAATTTTATTTTTTCTAATTTACAGTTTATATTTTTCCAAATGATTTTTATGGCCTTAAATATCTTGGATTACTTTAATATTTTTTTTCCATTATGGCCATGAATTCATTTGAATCTACATCATATGATATTACATGCAATCATGCATAAAAATCGATAAAAAATATTTAATTCAGTCCATTAATTTTGTCAATACCAGTTTTTTAAATCTGGAATTTGTTTTTGTGTTGTTGTTTTTGTTATATTCATAAAATATAAACAAATTCTGCAGTTTTAGACATATTACCTACGTTTAAAAATCCAAATCTGAATCATGCACCTTTTATGGGTTTCATTGAGCATTATGCATTCTTTAATTTATTTTGTTCTATATATGCCTTCATTTATTATACTGTTTTAAGTAACTTAAAACATAATATCTAAATTTTAAGTTTAAAAGTATCTTGCTCCAAATTTTGAGTAAATTTGAATCAGACCAACAAAAATATATTTTCACTTTTATTATCTATCTATATAGAATCATTTTAAGACTTTTTTACTTTCATAGAATTTTGTCAAATCTTTTTCTAATCCTTCTCTCGGGACAATTTTTTATTGCTTTCAGCTATTGCTTTTGCAAGGAGACTTTCCAAAAGTCTATCGATATGAGCTAAATAAATTCTGCCTATTAGCTCCTCATTTTCTTAATCATATATAATATCTAAAAAAAATTTCCAAAAATCATAAACATTTTATTTGAAATATTAGCTACATGTAGCATTTTTATATTATTAGGTTATTAAATTTAAATATATTCTGTATAATAGTATTTATATTATTATAATAGGATTTCTGAATATAACTGAACCGTATCTTATTTCATCAATTAATATTAAAGTTATTAAGTTTTTATATTATCATTATCAATACATATCTATTTCAGCTGAAACTCTGTTTAATTTATTTCAAATAAATTTGCTTGGTAAATCTTTTTCCAGCTTTTTATTTCTTTATATCTTCCATATTAATTTATTTTTACATTTATATCAATTCTTTCTTTATGTTTATATGTACATCATTTATATTTTATACATATTTTGAATAAATTATTTAAATTTCTTTTGAAATTCTAGGTTACTTTTAACATTACATTTTGAAATTTTCAAAGCTTCTTTTTATTTTATTTTAACATTATTGAATTTGATTTTGTTTTATTTTTTATTTTATCTTCAGATATTTAAGTTTTTGTTTTAGCGTCAAGATAAAATGTTGTTTCAATAAAAAAACTTAGTTATTATTTATGGCTACATAATTTTTAATAAGATATAAAAAAATTAAAGTTAATAAAATATATGTTACTCATAAATAAGTTGTCATATTTATTTATACAACTTTTTCTCATATTTTAAAATTTTTTAATACAGATTTTTTTCTTTTTACTAACTCTAAATATTTAAGTATCTTCCTGTAAAATTTATCTATCACATTCATTTCCACAGCATAAACAAAAATAAAAAGGCATGCCATCAATTTTTAAATTCACATTTATTATTACATCTTACTAGAAATCAAAACAGCCGTTTATATTTATAATCTAACACATATATAAAAAATTTAAATATAAAATCTTAAAATTTCTATGTTTTTTATAAAATAATTATCTGTTTTAATTTATAAAATCATTTTGTCATTTTCAATCTGCTATATCTGTGACTATAAAGTTTTATTGTATCTGGCCGCCCTAATTTATCACAATGTTCCTTACATTTAGATCTCAAAATAATATCTGAATATAATTTAAATAAACTTCTTTTTTTACCATAATTTTTAAACAATCATTTATTTTATTTTTATTTTCAATATTATCATGTTATGTTAATCATTTAATTTTCATTATTATGCTAATCGATTTTTTTAAAAAATCCAATTACACTCTGATTCTTCTTTTCTAATCATTTGCAGAGTCTGCTCCATTTATAGTGGTACCCCCCCATCCCCAAAAGAAATATTTTACAAAGTTTTTTAATTATTAATTTAATTAACCACAAAATAATTCTTTACTCTTATATAACATAATATATATATATATGATTAAGTGTATTCAATAAACAAACCATGCTAAAATTTAACTTTTAGAACATTTACTAATAAATGAATTATAAAAGCATGCTTTCAATTACTTCAATGTATTCTTTCTAAGCTCCTTACAATGCTATAATAGTGACTTTGATTAACATAATGCATTATTTCATATTGCATCACATGCTTCAGGTTATTTCTTTTCAGATAAGGAAATTATTTTTTTATTAATAAAAATAAATAGCCCCCCCCCTCTTTTTTTAAAAGTTCTTTCTTTGTGTAAAATCTTTATTTAACAAAGATGAATACAAATTGTCTATATATTCATTAAACACAGAAGATTTACATATTTTAAGACACTAATTCATTTTATATGTTTTAATATATTTATTAATAATAGTAAAAAAACAGAATTAATAAAAATCAGAAAAGTAACATAATAATACAAATTTCTTATATAGAGCTCACAAAATAAGCTTTTAACAAGCTTTGAGAATATCCCCAATCCCAAAATAGCCACACGGGACTGAACTAAGGTCAGATACATTATATATTAATAGCTTTAGCAATATATAATCGCCAAAGCCTTAATAGCAAAAAATAAAATAAAAAAATAATCAAGTCAGATGTCATGTGACATCTGACTTGATTTTTTTTTAATAATGCAAATTATACATCTTTGTTGTTATTGTGTATTGAGTAATCTCAAGTTCATTGAAAAATATATTTTAAGGAACATCAATTAATATATGAAGGTGTCAAAACATAAAACAATTAATACACAAACAAATTCTGTGTTTAATAACTGTATATTAAAATTTAATAAAGATTCTGTGTTCAATGTCAATATAGTAAATATCTTAATGAAGAAATAAATAATAAAATAGGAGACTTAAAGAATGTTTTAACACATAGAGGAAATAATCTGCTTAACTAAAAAGAAGTTAATGTGAAAATTTATGAAGCATGAGATATACCTTTATATAATACTTTATGGAAATCATATTTATTAAATATGTTGAAGTATTACTGCAACTTTTTTTTTATAATTTAATGTTTTAAAAGTTAAATTTTGCTATGCATTTATATAGTTTAAATATTTGTCATAGTTTATATATTTATATAATACTAATTCATAAAAATAAATGTTTAAATGCATAATCACTTTTAAGTGTATAATCAAAGCATATAATATAAAATTCTATTATAGTAACAAGAGTATAAAATTTTTCTATTTCCCCAAACTGGCATCTTATTAGGTAAATTTAAAAAAAAAATAAAGCTGTGATTAGGCTAAAGCTTACACAAGTGTTATGAGTTGCCCTAAGTCTTAATGGCATATCTTTTTTCTACTTAGAAAGATTATCCCTATGAATTGATAATTTTATTTATAAGTGAACTACTTCAAAAAATATAAAACTCTTCCTGGCTAATTTTGTATGGTAATACATTAGACATTATATGATTTTTATCATCAGAGTACATTATTGTAATAATGTGATTTGAATATTCAAATTTAAAATATCGGTTGACTTTTATATTCAAGCCCTCAGCTTATCCTAAAGAGTTTGAAGTCTTGATTTTATCCAAACTTTTCACTTTTTTTTCACTTCTAATAAGAAATTTCTCATAATCATGTAATAGATGTAAACAAGGCTACTCACTGAGGAAGGCCACAAGCCAGAAACAAGTCTGGGGATATTGGATGAGTAGGCAATAGATGGGGATTTTATGCACAAGCCTTCTGGCATCCATTGATTACTCTAGCTTGCTGTGTATGGCATACGTATAGTGAGTTTTGTCTGTTTTAACATGTAATAGATGGTAATTTTTTGATGATTATTTACATATAGGCAGGTATTTATGTTAGTAAAGCTCGCTGTGATATTTTATATAAGTAACAGATAGAAATTAAAATGAGAATAACTGCTATTTCCATTAATCTATGCTTAACAAGCAAATGAAGTGATACCACTCATTCTGTTTGCTCTATTAGTATTTAAGCTTAGATTATTGACATTGTTGTAAATTCAAAAGTGAAACTTATACATTATTGTGGTTTAAGTAATTCTCAAGAGATTTAAACTTTTCTTTAAAAAAATGTAATTCACTATGAATAATACATACAAGACATATACTAAGAAAAGCTTGTTTAATATTTTAAAAATAAATATTCTAAATATATCAAAAATAATATGCTACGCATGTTTTTGACTAATTAGTAGTCATCATTATAGCTATTATTATTCGAAAAGATTCCAAGATTTATAGAATAATTACAAAAGTAGTGATTTACATAATTATTCTATAAATCTTGCAATCATTTTGAATAATAATAGCTATAATTATGACTACTAATTAGTCAAAAGCATGTGCAGCATATTATTTTTGATATATTTATAATATTTATTTTTAAAGTATTAAACAAGTTTTTTTTAGTATACATCTTGTATGTATTATTTGTATTGAATTATGTTATGATTTATGTAAAATATAAATACTCTGAAATCTCTATTTATCTATTCAGAGGATCAAAGAAGTGTCTAGAAAAACCCATACACCAAATGAAACATCAGTTTAATAAATATAATTGTAAATAATTATAGCTTAATGATTTGGCAATTGAAATGGAAGTAACTGCTATTCCCATTGAACTATGCTTATCCAATAGTCAAACATCAAGTAAGAGATTGATAAAATGGACTTTAAATAGGGAATTTCTGAATAAAGATTCTTCTTGAAGCTCTTCAAAAAAAGAATTTTTAATAAGTACCATCTACCTCACTTTCAATTGACTACCAGATTGTGAAGTTTTTAATGTATTTGTCAATCTTGTTTTACATTTTATATAAGAATAATTCTTGTTATTATACTGAGCTATTTTGTAAGTAAGAAAAAGTCAAATAGATATATAAGAGATATTGTAGTACGTTATTTAAATGAATTATTTACAATGAAAAAGAACTGTTAAATACATTTGGTAGGAAGTGAAATAGTTTGCAGTTTGACGTTGTCAGAACTGAAAATTTCATTGTAAAGCTGATTTGGAGCAGAAACTATGATATATTACAATTTATGTGGATGGGGTTTTTGTATTTGGTTTTAGAATTTTAATAAAAAAAATGTTAAAAAGTCTAAATGAAAATTATGGTTCACAGAAGATTATTGAATATGAAAATGATTTATAATATTTAAGTTATTTAGATGTATATAAATATAGAAATAATAATCAATTTGATTATAAAGTGCTCACATAAATATATACTGATTAATATCCATTTTATCATGAATTTCTTCACAATAAAGTTTACAGAATTTAATTTTTTTATGCTGTAATTTTCATTTACACAACTTTATGGCAGATGGAAATGAAATATTAAGAAATATATTAAAGATGTGATAAAAGAAGGTATAATAATATTTTGTATGCAAATAGTAAAAAATGTTATTATAGTAAAGTTAAATTAAAATATAAGATTAAAATTAATAAGGAACGAATGTATATACTATACATCCTAAATCATATTTCAAATTGCAAAAAAAAAAAGATTTTCAAGGATTTCAATGAAGAATTTACGTTTCCTATATTTTTAAATAGAATGATAAATAATACTAAGGATTCGGTTGACTGTGGAGGACCTAACTGTCTAGCCACTTATTATGTCAGACAATGCTTACAGATTTATATTTGTCTGTCTTATATATTGATTAATATACAAATCTAAATATAATCCTTTTATCATGAGAAAAATTTTTGTCTTGAATGTTTCCCACAGAAAATCGCCATTTTATGTAAGGAATCAAATTATTAAAAAAATAAAGTTAAGAAAGCTTAGTATATTGTTAATTTCTGATAATGTATTAAAGTAAAGGTTAGGGTAACATGCAAATAAGCATGCTCTGCAAATGTACGATTTAATTAACAATTTTAAATGTCTTAGATCTTAACAGTTAAATGGCATGCATCTAATATATAACACTAAAAACATATATTTTTAATATACATAACCTAATTTACACATTGAGATACTTCTATATAAATGTTATGTTATTGTAACAGGATGGGGATATCAGGGTGGTCTGACCTGGTATATTCATGGGGTGATGGAAAATCTTCATTATCCCAAAATATAACATTTAAAATATAAGGAAAATATTGAAGTAATGATAAAAAATATAAGAAAGAATATTTAAAGAGAAAAGAGATCATGAGATCTCTGAGAGATCATCCAATTAGATCAGAAGAGATCAGTTAACTCCTCAAAAAAAACTAAAAGCATAATTAACCATACATCAACCAGCATTATCAATAATTATATGTAATACTTCAAAGAAATAATCATCAATTATCATGAATGACCAACAATCAAAATAAATCAACAGTCAATCTTATAATTGGATTTGAAATATGAGTCAACAGTCAATCTGGTGACTGGATTTAAAATGGGTCTACTATAGATTAGGCTAACTATTGAGTCTTTGCCAGCTTGTGGCAATTATTTAAACATAACTTGGATGCACCAACTAAGTGCTAATCCATCAGAATACATAACCATAAAAACAATAATGATGGGACATTATAACATGCTGATCATCACCAATGCTCTGGTCACTTATTACAATTAATGTACTGGCCGATTATAAAATTAATTTTTAATAAGACTAAACTAAAATAAAATGTAGTGCATGGGTTTTACTACAAAATTCAAGTTATTATATTGATTTATAATATGTTCATATAAAGCACACACACATATGCAAAACCATAAAATAATACAATACTAGAATAACTTCAAAAATTTTACCAAAATCCTTTCACAACCATGGTTTCATCTACTACAAATAGACCTCAAGTGAAAATCAAACTATAAGAAAAAACAAATATATACACACAATCAAAGCCTCAGAATCAAGAAGATTTATCATCAAAGTCTCAGGAGACTTTGATGATAAATCTTTTTGATTCTGAGGCTATCAATCTTATGAAGACCTCTTTTGATATTAAGGGAAGGTGGAGTTTGAAATGAATTATGGGAAGGTCTGATTGTGTGTATATATTTGTTTTTTCTTATAGTTTGATTTTCACTTGAGAAGGTCTATTTATAGTAGATGAAACCATGGTTGTGAAAGGATTTTAGTAAAATTTTTGAAGTTAATCTAGTATTGTATTGTTTTATGGTTTTGTATTTTAATTTTTGCTAGTATAGTGTTAGGCAGGTTTGGTTTTATATATATATCCACACAGACATGCATTTTATAATATACAAGAAATACATTTCAATTGGCATCTAATAAAATTTTAAAATGGCTAAAATTTTACATGTGTGTTCTATTTAACACTCATTGATATATATACACACACAGAGTGTAATCCAATTTAGAAATGGACATATTTGAATTGACATTAAATAATAAAAAATACTTAAACTTTACATATGTGTTATACATGACAAGCATTGATATATATATATATGCACACATATTGTGCGCATGTAATTTCTCAAAATATTTGACTTGTTACAAAATAAACAATTTTAGTTGTTACTTCCAAATTGTCAAAATAATATCATTATTTTTTATAATATGTGATAGCATATCTAACATACATGTATGCATATTGAATTGCAGGCACACACTAAAGTCTATAACATATATTTCATTTTTGTCACAATAAAATTATTAATTTTATAATATGTAATTAATTCTTGATTTAACATATATGTTGTGCATATAGGGATGAATGTGCACATTGATGTTTATATATTTTAATTTATCACAATATTATATTTTCATAATTAATTCAATATTGAAAGTATATAAACAATATAAATCATATTATTTAATTCTTTGACGGTCCATAATAAAAGTTTCTTTTTATAAAAAAAATAAAATCAATTTTTCTTTTTCAGGTAATTATTGTGATTGATTAATTATCAACAAGATTTTATATTTTCATGGGATTATAAATTTAAAATGCCTTTCTTTTCTTTTTTCTTTTTTTTAGTTTAAAAAATTTTTAAAATCTGTTTTTTTTTTCTTTCTTTTAAAACATAAATTTTAGATAATTCTTTCATATAGCTATGATCATCACAGGTCAGTCTTAACTATAAAGTTTTTTTAGAATTTAAAATATAAATTTCAAAATGTCTTTTTGCTTTCTCAATAAATGATTTTAAACAAAATCATTATATATTTTATGTTTAAATTATCATTTCAAAAATGAATTATTTAAAACAACTTACATTATATATATATGTAATACAATGCATTTGTCTGTGATTTCTTGCATATATACACAGCAGCATATATCTAACAACTTCTTTATCAACTGATGAGATTTCTTGGTGAGTCTAGTTTTTGGTCTATCAAGAAAGCATTGTCCAGGATTGTCATCATTGAGAGAACTATAATTTAGATAATTTGTTGGCATGCCATGAGCTCTCTTCTGTCTAACATTGTTCAAGGCAGGCAGCTGTTTTGTCCACATTTAAGTAGGCTGGTGAATATAGAAGTGGGTTGAGCTTTATGATTCCAAACTCCAGCATAGCAAATTAGTAGACTGCTGCTTCCTTGCATTCTTTATGGCAATTCTCTATATAATTCTTCCAGACATCTCTCTAGCAACTAAAACCAACTGCTGCCAACTACAGCAAACTAAACTCCACAGTGCTTCTCAAAAATATTAAAACCAGATTTTTTAGTTGGCCAATTTGGCTTACTGCTTCTCAAAAATATTAAAACCAATTAAAATAATCTTTTTATCAGCTCTTTTATAGCTAGATTGCTGTGATGATAAAAACACATTATAGACCATTTTCTTCTTGATCAAAAGCAACTCTAATCCCCTTAAAGAAACTTTGAAATTTTTATCAAAGTGATGATTTCTACATAAATAGAAATTTAACATTTAATTAATTAAAAAACTTTTTTCTGATTTCTCTAATCCCTTTGAAAGCAAGTTTGATAGTCTTATCAAAACATAATCTACAAAGTTTTCAAAAATAGATAATAGACATATATACAAGCATTAATAAAAAATAAACCATGCTTATTTTTAACACATTATTACACTGCATAATGTGGGCATTTTCAAATTATAAACATCCAGGTTTCACTTAAGATTAACACAAATCTATGCAGTTTACGCATGTGCTTTTTACATCTTCATTTTCATCTTTCTGTCTACTTTCCAAAAAGGTAAGTTTTATTTTTCTATGATTAAAAGGTAAAAATTTTATGATAATTTTTGTGATTAACTAAATTGAATTTTTTGTTTTTCTCTTAGTTTTTAAATGTTTTATGGAAAAAAATTTATCGGGACAAGTACATCGGAAAAAAACACATTAGTCCAATGTATTTTGAAGACAACATTATGAAGGGCTGATGGTAAGTCTTTATTTTTATATATTTTTAAATTATTATTTTATTTTTATATACTTTTTAATTATTATTTGAATTTATATTTGATAAAAAATATAAAAAAAAATTACTATTGAAACTACTGATCAAAAACATAGCTCATGATTGTGTAAATATATATTGTGAATTATCTGAACTTTTTGGTATGATATTGGCTTGTGTCCAGTATTTGAATTAAGTGATATGAGGCAAAGATTAACATAATTTTCAAATATTATGACCCAATTTAGATTTTTCTACAAGGTCTTGTCTGCATTTTAATAATAATAAAAATAAGAATATTCTAAAAGTAAAAATTTTGACTGTACATAAACTTAGGTCGATTATACACTACTGCAATGTAAATTTCAAAGCTTCATATCAAATGCAAAGAGAGGTGGCAGTTGATAAAGCTATTACTAAATTTATGATCATAGTAGCATGAAGCAATATGAGCCTTCAAAACCTATAAAAATAGGATAAATAATACTACATTGCACTGACTCTAAACTAGTAATTTTATGTACCTCAAGCGTAAATCTATAATGAATTTAGTATTTCAATCACTTTTTATTTTATTTTGTATATATAGTGACTATTTTAGTAGTACTTTTTAATAAATTTCAAACTGTATAGAAGTTCTTTATTATAATATTCAAATTATACTAATTATTGATCAATATTAACTACTTGTTATAAGGAATGTTATTAGGGATGACATCTTCATTGCAATACATTTTGAAGGGCTACTAGGAAAAATGAAAGGTACCAATGTCTTTATTCTATGAAGTTTTCAAGTGATGATTTATCCTAAAAAGTGCTATTAAACACCATTTTTTTAGAAATTTTATTATGAATTCAACTAACATACTAACAAAAATATAATTTTAAGTTGTATGCATGATAATTTTGAATTTATGAAATAATATGAAAATAATTAATAGAAATATTAACTTTTATTCTTTTTTTTATTACTTTGAATATCAATGACTATATTTTTTTCTGTTTCAGTACATTCTTTGATGTTTCAAATAATATATATATTATGTTATTTTTGAGTAATACAAATATATATTATGACACAATTTGTGGCTTAACATAATTTTTTAAATATTCAATATCAGCCTAAAGGTTAACAAGCTTTTCAGAATATCCCCAACCTCAGATTGGTTTCTGCTACTAACTTCCTCAGTAAGGTACTAAAATATTCAAGCATTAGATTTAAAATACCAGGCCAAGCCCAGCACTTTATCTAATGGATAACTTAAGTAGAAAATCTAAAAATTTTAGATATTCATGTTTTCCAATCCAGATATCTAACTTAAATAGCCATATGGGACTGAACCAAGCAATATAAAATCACCAAAGCCTTAATAGCAAAAAATAAAATTACAATGAAATCAAGTCGTATGTCACATGACCTAATTTAACAAGCTTGAATTACAAATGTTATATAATGAGCTTGCAAATAGCTTTTAACAAGCTTTTTAGAATATCCTCAACTTCAGACCGGTTTTTGCTATTGGATTTCTCAGTGAGGTGCTAGTATATTCAAGTATTAGATCTAAAATACCAGGTCAAGTCCAGCACTTTACCTAATGAATAACTATTAAGTAGAAAATCTGAAATTTTCAGATACTCATGTCTTCCAATCCAGTTATCTAACTTAAATAGCCATATGGGACTGAACCAATTTCAGATACATCATATATTAATAGCTTTAACAATATAAAATCACCAAAGCCTTATAGCAAAAATTAAAATTACAATGAAATCAAATCATACGTCACATGACCTAATTTGACAAGCTTGTATGACAAATGTTATATAATGAGCTTGCAAATAGCTCTTAATAAGGTTTTCAGAATATCCCCAACCTTAGATCAGTTTCTGTTACTGGCTTCCTCGGTGAGATGCTAGAATACATGACTTAAGTTCATTGTAATTTTATTTTTTGTTATTAAGGCTTTGGCAATTTTATATTGTTAAAGCTATTAATATATGGTGTATCTGAATTTGGTTCAGTTCCATATGGCTATTTAATTTAGATAACTGGATTGGAAGACATATGGATATCTAAAAATTTCAGATTTTCTACTTAATAGTTATCCATTAGATAAATTATTGGGCTTGGCCTGGTATTTTAAATCTAATGCTTGAATATCTTAGCACTTCACTGAGAAAGCCAGTAGCAAAAACTGATCTGAGGTTGGGGATATTCTGAAAGCTTGTTAAGAGCTATTTGCAAACTCATTATATAACTTATATATATCACTATAACTTGTTATAAAAAATAGGGATCAACTTAATTTTCTGGACATAAGAAATATGAAATCTTATATAAAATATCTGTATATATTAAATATATTTATGAGTGTATAATTATATATATAATAAATCAGTAACTAAGTTTTACATTTAAGACTGGTTGACAGTTTTTATTTCTATTTTAAAACAGTTGTTTAAAAAAAATTCAAAAGAAGAAAATTTGCAATTAAAAACAATTGATTTGAAATAAAAATAAAAACTATAAAACAATTTTAAAATGCAAACTTAATTACTGATTTATTATACATATGTAATTATGTACTTGTTCTAAATATGTATATATATTAAGTGTTAAAATAGTTTTTAAAATATTATTAAATTGAAAGAAAAAAATTAAACTGACCTCTTTAAATCCTTATTTAAACAAATGAAAATTCTAAGAATAATTGTCAAGTGCAATACATAAAATTATTGAATATTTTTTATATTTTTTCTACTCTCTGTTACATATCTATCAAACTAATTGATATATTAAAAAAATGTTTTAAATGGATTAATGTGATATAACTTAGTTATATATCAATTTTTAAACAATTTTATTAGATTTGAATATGTTAAACCTCAAATTTAAAATTTCATTCTAACTTAAAAAAGATTAAAAGTTAACAAACAAAGGATTTCCCGAAATCAATAAAAGTGTTTAAAACATTAAAATTCCTCTAAAAGAAGCTCTTTATTATAGCTTAAATTTTATGGTTTGTCTAAAATTCATAAACACGAGGCTTCATTGTTTCTATTGTGTGTACTATAATTTCTCCCACATATTTTGGCTCAATATTTAGCCCAATGCTTACTACCATTGATAGATAACATTCCATCAAGAATTTAAAATTCAACTCATTTTATTTTTATTATTAAGCACTTAAAACTAACTAAAACAGATTTAATAGCCAGTTTTAATGTTTTATTCTATTTTTACTAGTCCTGTTGAAGAAGCTTTATCTAAAGTAGCTTAGTATAATAATTTAACTGATTTTATTATTTGAATTGACAACACATTACCTTGAAAATACATTTTTTTATTCACAATCTTTAAAAGTATTAACAAATAAAGGATGTTTTAGGTGCTGGCCACTGTCATTTGTAATTTCTGATTACTTCATGAATAGTTTTGAAAATGAAGTATTAAATGCAACTAGTAAAAACCTTCTATTTGGCTCAGATATGTAGATGATATATTTGTTATGTGGTCTCATGGTATTGATGCAGTAAAATATTTTCTTGGCATTCTTAATGATTGGCTTCCTAATATTAAATTTACCATGGAAGTTGAGAAAAAACACTTTCTTTTTTAGATGTTTTGATTGTAAGAAAGTGTGATGACTTTTTATCAATATTGGTTTACAAACTCCCCCCCCCCTTACAAACAGATATCTTAATTTTAATTTTCATCATCATCCTGCTTAAATATTTTCTGTAGCAAAAAGTCTTTTGATCAGAGCTTGCAATTTGTTGGATAAAGATCGTTTTACTCAAGAAATAGAACTAACGAAGGTTACAATAAAAATTATATATATATATAAATCTTTACATGGCATTAATATTAAAAAAGAGAATAAAATTGATAACTAACTAATTATAGAGTGGTTTTACCTTATATTAAAGGTGTGCTGATATGATCAACAGAAAATTATCTAATTTTAACATAAAATCTACTTTTCCAACTAGCAAAAAAAAAATTGTGATGTTTTTTATAAGCATAAAGACGGAGTACTTTTGGAACATCAAAGTGTTTATGAAATTCCCTGTTCACACTAATCAAAAAGCTATGTAGGTTAATCCAATGGATGAATTAATGTCAGAATTAAGGAACATAAAATATCTTTAATCAAAAGTTAAATACATCAGCTTTTACTTCTAATTTTTTAGAAATTGGTCACAAAACTGATTTTAATGATGTTAAAATATTTGCTAATTTGGAAAAGTATGATTTAAGAACTATGAGCATGTCTGTTGAAATATTAAAAAGACTGATTTGTTTAAATAAAGCTGATGAGGCACAATATATTCCAGCTTTGTGGAGACCACTTATTTTATTTTCTTCTTCTAAAATTATACTTGAAATTAATTAATGATGAAACTGAAGAAAATAAACATTTTGTTAATTCATGTATTTTGAATAATCAACTATCAAATGTTTGTAATGATTAGCATTGGATAACTCATCTATTTACATTTTTCTATTTACTTACATAAATTGTGCAGGCACCACCTGGGTATAAACATCAGGAAATAAACTAACACACACACATATATATATAAAACAAGATTTTATTCAATGTAAAAATGTATTACACAGTCCCATTTGTAATGTTTGGCCAAATTGTGGAGAACATAAGTTACTCCAATGAATGATGGTAGGTCATGCAATATTACATAAACAAAGTAGAAAATGGTGTTAATAATTTATTTACAATTGTACCTATTAATTGATGTACAATTAATTTTCTTTAATAAATTAACAAATCATGTAACAGTAATTTATTTAAAGTATAATCATTAATTAATATACAGTTTATTTCTTTATCAAAATAATTTAATCTTTATGTATCATAGTGCCAATATATTCATAGATATAGTAACACATTTACCATATCTTTAATTCTCATTTCAATAAACTTAAATATAAGTCTATGCATGTATAAATCCATAAATACAAACATTTTCTTGAATCACATATCTACTAGTACTTACATATACATGTGTTCTATATGGGATAGATATTAATATTATCTTTATTCCAATAATCATTAGGAATGGTATTATTTAAATCATATTCCTAAACATAACAACTTATATAATAATAAATATAAAGAAATAACCTTTTGGTTCTAACCCTAAATAAATAACTCTTTTATATAATACTTATAAGAAGTGGACTTTTTGGTCCTAAACCTAATTTAATTCAATTACAATTTATACAAGGATGATTCCTGAGATCGATCACTAACTCTTTAAACTGATAGGAATATATTCACCATGTGAATGCAAACATATGTAAACTATTAAACATTGATCAAATAACTATGCATATCTATAAATGTATCTATATAAAATCCAATTTTCAGTAATCAAATATAAGTTTAATTACAAAATGAGACTAATGGAAATAATTACATGTTCACTATGATTATTTAAGACTTAGACTGTTTATATGTGTGCATTGCATTTATATGATTATCATGTATTTTTTTACATTTTTTTCTTATTAATAACATATATAAAATTCATAAACTTAGTTTACATATGGGATATAAGATAAATATTTTTTACTTTAAAAAAAAAAAAATCTTAACAATTAAAGAGAAGTTATTACAAATTCATTTCTTTTTTTCTTTTTTTAAACTAATTGTTTTTAAAAATAATACACAGATAATAAGCTATTATTTACAAATCTATATTATTTAAAATAAAATACAAATCACTCTTTAAATAAAACTCACCCAACACATTAATTGTCGGTTATTTTTTTCTGACAAATATTAAAAGTCTGTTTAGGATGATAGAAGTTTTGTATTTTCTAGCTGTCTTTTAAATTGCATATTTCTTACTTTCAACTGGAGTTCTTCAAAGTATCCTAAATTAGATCTAGCTAACTGTTAGTAATGTCCCTCCTTTTTATTCATAAGGCATGATAAAATTCTGAAATTTGAATAAAGTAGTACACCTGGGTCTCGTTTTATGCGGATTATTTTAATGCAATTTTGAAGTTATGCGATTCATGTTTCTTCTTAATATTTTTCATATTTCACTATATTTATTAGATATCAAGAAATTTAAATTATTAATAACTTATTTTGATTTGAAATACATTTTTTTTCAAAAATATCTTTTAAAAATAAATAATGAAGATTTTATAAACTGAAAATATTTCTAATGATAATGTATAATCTTTTTGTTTTGATTGCGATATCATTTTTTTAATATAGAAACAAAATGTGAACATTTAAAATTTATTTCAGTAGTAAAAATCAGTTGTCAAACAGAAAACCATTAACACAGCACAAGACTGAAATTGGCACTAGTTGTGTAAATGGAATGGAGCAGAATATAGTAAAAATTAGAGTGGAGAATGGAAAATAAAGTTTTTCTGGGCATAATTGCTGAGAGATTCTTGACTTCATTCAAGAAGAAGCTACATCACATCACATCGACTAATCTGATTTCTTACCAGTTTACAAAGAACTGCACATTCGAAAATAGCTCTAATCATTAAAATACATATGAAAAAATGTCAAATTAAATACTGTAGTTAATAAAAAAAGTTTGTCTTGTACCAATTTTTTTCAAATATTTGATATTTTTTATTCGTCATACTTTATTTCCTTATTTTTTTAATGTGAATTTTAAAGTAATTTTTCCTTGTTGCTTTGCTTTTATGCGAATTCTGAAAATTACAGACCCCTATCCCCTTTTTTCAAGGTAAGTTAAGTCTATTTTTGTGTGATTTTTTTTAATGCGGATTTTCTGTGGAACCTATCTACCACATAAAACGAGACCCAGGTGTATTTCAATTTGGTCAAGAGAAGAGAAAAAACTATTTTTTATATACAAAACTTAGTTTTTTTCTTGAACCTGTCTTAGTTCCTTTTTTCCTTTTTAAACCAAATTTACATATCATTTTGCTTTCACTGAAATAAATAATGGATTGTACATATGATTAATTTCTTCACTTCATGCTCAATCTAGTTAATGATGAATGTTATTTCCTTCAAAACATTAGGAATTAATACAAAATAATATATGATTTAACCCACAAAATAATTTATATATATATTAGTTAAGTTTGGAAAACTTTTATATCAAGTATTTCAAATACTGAATAGAAACATTAGAAAAGAGCTGCAATTTCTGGATGATCTTACATGCTTTCAATTGACCCAAGATCATTATATTTCTCAAATAACTTGATCATTATTTGTTATTTATCCACAATAAGTTGCTGCAATTCAATTTATTAGTATTACTTTTTTGTTACCATTATTGCTTGTACAAATTTGCTTATATTCTTTTTAAATAAGGTAAATTTATTCAAGCATTGGTAGTCGAGTGGTGAGCAGCGCCTTACAAGCAGTTGTCCTCGGTTCGCGGGTTCGCTTCCAGGGCGATGTTTTGACATATGGAAAAAAAACACCAGCTAATAAATTTACTCGTAACAAACTCTTATACCATTGACATAAAATAACTAATAAATCAGTTTCTTCGTAATCATCGTTTAATTGCCTACAACATCATTAATTAATTGACTGCAGAATATTCTGGTAGCATTCCGATGTAAAACTTAAAGCCCTTTACATATAAATATCAAACTTAAAGTAAGAAATACTAATAATGTGGTCTTCTTAAATATTAAGCCTTAAATATTAAACATAATAGTAAATCAGCATAAGTTAGAGTTGAAAACAACCATAAATTATCACTTCAATTTGCTAACACTAAAAACTGAAATATCATATGGCCAAATTACTTTTAACAAAGTTTAAATCATATCAGCTATTAAATGAAATAAGTTACCTTGGTGAGATGTTAAAGTTCGTGTTTGTTATTAATAAATTTATTAGTTAATATGATTTAATTTTATAGAGAGTTTTATATATATAAAATTTATAGAGAGTTTTTATACATATTTTTATCAAAGTTTGATTTAATATATGTGTATATATATAACTAATCAATTCCCTTGTTTAATAGCACGATTTCTCAGATTTTAAAATGCATCATAAGATTATCCACCATGTAAAAATCCAAAACATCGTCTCTCACTAAAAAATGTTTATTTTTATCTGATTGTAATGAATTTTATGGCTGCTCCCCATCTTAGATCATAAGTAAATTATATAACTGAGGAATTATAATAAAAGGAGAAATGAAGCAAATTTCACAATTCATAATAAAGCCGATATTCTTTTTTTTCTTGGTAATTTTTTCAAATTGAATTTAATATTCTTGGCTGTATGCTGATAATATGCAAGTCTTAAATATAATTTTAATCTTGCTGAAGAGAATAATTTTGTAGATCATTTACATAATTTTATTATATAAGTTAAATATAATAAAATTATCCACACGGAAAAAAATGAAAAGTTATAGCATTAAAATAAATGTTAAAAAAAAATAAAAATAGAACTTTATATAAATCAGTTATTATTAAATGAAAAAATATTACTTGATAATAATACAATGACTTTTATTAGCCACATTTTAACTAAATTATCAAATTTTTGCGTTCTTTACTTAATCTAAATTTTTCAAACTTAACTTTATCAAACTTTTCAAATTGCCCCCCCCCCAATCTTTTGTCTTAATTAACGTAGAACTTTTTTTATAATCTAAAATTACTTACCGAAAACTCTGCACGGTTTGGCTTAGTTAGGGCTCGAAGTTCTTATGAAGTACCCAAGCTATAATGAATGCCGAAGGCCTTTTATCCTTTTTTTTTTACTTACCAAAAGAAAATATTATTTTTACTAATTCTTTATATTAAATGACAGTAATAATTATATACCTTTGTAATATCATATATATATACATACATACTCCTGCTGCTAGTATTTAGTTATTTTAGCTATTATGACTACAATTTTGGGATTCAAATCAAGATGAAACTTCAAGATATCTTAAAATAGCTGAAAATTTCGTGGCCAGTCTAATGCTTATAGTTTTCTAACCATTAATCAGAAGTTTGATATTTATATAATTCTCAATGCATTGGACATAACATAATGCAATCTTCTCAAATGATGAATTAACAATAACACTCCTATAAACGATGAAACTATAATAGACTTTTATCTCCAGTATTTTATGCAAACTTTTTATTTATATGTAACACAAGCATATCTTTTATCAAATTCTGCAGAAAAAAATTTTCATCTCTTTTTCCAATTTCCATTTGAAACATCAAGAAATTATCTTTTTATTTGTTTGCTCACAAATTAATTGTACATTTGTTGTTTGAAGTTTGTTTCATTTTATCTTGTCAATCGTTTTTAGTTCAGATTTATTTAATTTAAAGATTAGTTTTACAAGCATTTTAAAGTATTGTAGATATATTTCCAACCAATTATTAATTTTTGTGATATTAGATTTTCTAAGTAAACCTAAGTAGGTTAAAAAAGTAAAAACCACCATTAATAATTCTACAGGTGCATAATTAAAAGATAAAGCAGTAATTAGTTCAGATAATACTGCTTTTATAGATGCTTAAAACAACAGTTTTCTCAAAATCAAAATGTTACAGTAATATAGTATTTGTTCAAATTATGTTTCTTAATTTAGAATTTGTTAATTGTTATTTTAACATTTAATACTTAAAATTCTAAAATAGTTCTAACTATAAATATAAACTGCAATTTATATCACATTTAAATATTTTTAAGTGTATATAAAACATTTTGAAAAATGCCAATTAAAACATCCATTTACTAGAAATTTTATAGTCTTTTAAGTAGCAATGTTGAAAAAGTCATAAATTTCTGTAGGTTGTATAGATTAAATTAATGGTTTTAAACATTGTTACACATTTATGTGTTATTTAGTTAGCTGTAATATATATATATAGTAACAGATAAAAAAATGAACAAGAGAAAGAATGAGAGTATTATATACCCTAGCTCTAATGCCAAATCTATTCTGATATAGTATGAGAACCTGAAAATTCCTCTTATTAATGCCCCATGTCTTTGAGCAAGCTGAATCTGTAACAGTACAAATAAAGAAAGGTTTAATTAATCTATAAAATACTAACACAATGAATATTAAAATCTTTAATAGAATAAGTTGATCATATGAACTGTTTACTTTTACATGCCCCATAAATTGTATAAAAGTTAATATTTAAAATTGTACAATACCAGATCTATAATATGTAAATAGACTAGCTAAAATTAATAGTGCTGTACATGTTAAGTAAACGAAATCTGTAATGGAATAAATGAGTTAAGCAAACTCTATAATAAGATAATCCAAAATCTATATCAGAATAATGTTTAAAATTTATTAATAATATTTATATTGATATTCATTCATAAATAACCCTTCTATTACTATATGTAAATTTATATTATATTTCTGAATGAATAAAGTTATTAAGCTCAATGATTATATAAAATTTTATTATAATTATTTATTAACAAACTCATATCAATTGATGTCCATAAATCATTATACTCCCTTTTAATCTTTACTGAATTCTATTATAACAACAACATTTATAATACCTTGTTAATTATAGTTTATGTGTTTATCTTTATAATGAGATTATAAATTACAATTACTCTATCATATATCTATTAATTTGAATAAGACTCAACTTGAATTTAATAAACAATAATAATTTTATTTACAAAATTAATAATAGACAATTAATAAATGTTATAATAATTTAAATTAATGTATCATAGAACATTATATGTTTACACTATAAAATAGGGCAAGACATCAGACATTCTTCCTCAAACTAGAAAGAAATATTCATTTATTTACTATTCCAATATAAAAGCTATATAAAAACCATACAAAAGAAAATATTAACTTCTTACAGTTTGTCTACTAACATTTATCAGCAAACAAAACAAGTTATTATAAAATTTTGAATTATTATTATTATTTTTTGGTTAATCATATCTTTATACATTAATATATAAATAATCTTTTAAAATAAGAATAGTATTAAATCAAAATAATTACAAATAATAATTATAAAAAGATCATACAATCTATATAAACCGTAGTCGATATTTATCATAAAAAGTTTTAAAATTTTTAATTCACTTTAAAATCCACAAAAGAATCTGATATTTTGAAATACAATATTTCATCAAAGAGCTTGTTTTTTTTAGAGTATACAAAGTTTATTTAGCAAACTGATGATTAATAATTCCTGATAAGATTTTTTACTATAGTTGACATTAATTAATGGTTATTTCTTTTTAAAATGATAATTATCATATTTAAATTTATTATTTTATCCTTATCAATTATTGATTCATTAGCACACACACATAAATATAAACATATGTATATATGTATTAAATCTTGTTAAACTTTATCAGCATTTTCTAACTACTAATTATTTCATTTATTGTCATCAAATGCATATATATTAATATATAGTAAGTTAAATTTTTTCAGGCATTATTTTAAAAAACAAACAAACCATCAATTCATTAGCACTTGATACATAGATGCATATATATATATTTACATGGTTAACACTTTATCAATATATTTTTTTAAATTTTTTTTAAGAACTCTTCAATAAACAAATTCATTTCTTTAGCTGTTATTATTAGATTTCTCTTAAAGATTATATCTAGCCTTAAATAAACGTCAAAACTTCTTGTTTATTCTTTCATTATGTTGTTTTACTCAAAACATTTTTAAAATATATACATTGCATCTTTTTTTAAAAAAATATTTTTTATGATAATATAGCATCAACTGAAGTGATCAATATATATACAAAAATAACAAGAACTTTCAATTTAATACAATATTCTTTTGTTTGAATGATGCTATAATTATGTCATGACTATATGCAATAATGACTGACAAACTCAAGATTTACATTCATTGAGCAGTTACTGCCCTTCAATTGAGATCATTTGAACAAATCAGTATTCTAAACAAAACATCTTCCTTTAAATGTTAAAAATAAAATAATAATGATGACTTTTAAATTTCTTCTTAAAAAAATACACTTGTTTAATATCAAAAAATAATTTTTGTCAAGCGTTGTTAGCTGGGAGGTCATTGCAGCTGCCTTGCAAGCAAGTAGTTGGTTGCAGACAGTTGTGGGTTTGCTTCCCAGTCGGTACTATCACATATGAAAAATAATAATAATAATAATTTTTGCAACTATATATTTTTAATAACGAATATTACCTTTAAAAATATTGGTAATTTTAAAATCCATACATGTACATAAATGTATATACATACATGAGAATGTAATTTATCATTTACCTATCTAAATCTGTTGTCTTAAAAATATGTAGATAGATACAATATCATTGTCTCCTATTAAAATATGTTTTCAAATTTATAAATAACTTTTTAAATTAGGATGTTAAGTTACATTTAAAAAAGAATAAAATAAAAATCAATCATGAATTGCTTTGTATTTTGACATGTCTGCAATAATATTAAATTTAAGATAAAATATCACTAGACAACTTTAAACAATCAATAACCTATAAAATCATGACAAAGAATTAATTTTTAATACATTATTTGATAATGCTTATTTAAGTTCTAATTCAAGATGGTACAATATATATATAATCAATCAAATTAATTTCTAGCATTTCTTATTGCAATCTACATTCTTATAAATCAGTGATATAATGAAAAAGTTAATAGCGTATTCTTTCATCAAGGGTTTTAGGAATATAACTGCCAAATTTTTCCTGAAGTTGATAATCTGACATTCTTTTTAAATATGTATTTATTGATTAACCCTTAAACCGCTAATTATATTATTGGTTGTATGAGGTAAAAATAAAATCTTTTAATTGGCCAACTCACAAACTGAAGACAAAGCCTATTGTTAAAACATATTCGCCTATAATATTAAATTCAACTCAGATACGTTTATAAAAAGTATATTACTAATTTTTCAGGTTATGAAGAGAACGAAAGTTCTTTCAAAAATAAATTGCTATTTATTTATTCTAAAATATTCAATTTCGGCAACATAAAAGCTATAATATAAACAAAAAGGTCGACTTTTACGTTATAGAAAAGTAAATATTTCTTTTTACTAAATCTTAAATATTTTTACTAAAATCTTCAATATTTTTCGAAAATAATTTTGTTTTTTTAGTATTCTCTCTGAAAATAATTTTAATTTCTCAAAATATTCTTTTATAATAATTTAAATCATATTCAAAATGAAAATCTCAGCGTTTTTCTTTATTTTCTTTGATCAGGCGGTTTCTTTGTTCTTTCCAGCCAATCAGAATGTCTTTTTCGGCTGAGAGCATGCTAAGAACCAATCACAAGTAATGTTCTTTCTTTGTTTAGGTTTAAATGCGTTTTTTTTATTTTTTACTTGTAAAATAATTCGGAAGAGGGCACCATCTTACAGAACTTTTAAAAGCCTATTCAATACCTGTCTAGAGAATATTTTAGCATAAGAACTGGCAGAGTTAGAGTGACGTCAGATGTCGACGAGGAGCTTCGTAAGAGGTGGGAAAAGGGTTAATCTTTTTTAAAGCTTGAAAATTATCACAATTATCACACATATATTTTTAATAGTGTTAAATGTAATGTTCTATTGTGTTTTTTTACTGTAGACAGAAATTATATCCACTACTGTGAGATTATGTTAATGTTACATTAAAAGATTTAATAATAAATATATTTGGTACTTGGTGGTTCTGCAGTGCCACCTGGTGACCAGAGTATGTGTAACCAAACACTACCATATAGTTATTTCAGTCATATTCAAACTTTAAAAAGTAAAAACAATCAATCTACTATTATAGTATTAAAATAAATAAGTGACCTCTAAGTCCTGGTAAGAATATTTAAATGTATAAACATCTAGATTATTTGATAATTGGAGAGTTATTCTCAAAAATATCTAAATCATTAATTACAGATAAACCTTTCATTCTGATGCTTCATTGCTGGAATGGTAAGATTAACATGGATACCATCACATTATTTATGATCCCAGAATATATGATTTGAAATTATTTTCATGGTGTAGTGTAAATACAGATAAATATTGTATCATTTATTATTTATTCATCACCCAATGTTGTTGTTTTCTAATAGTATCAAATCATCATAATAATTCTTATAAACCTATCCAAACCAGAAGTTGATGAAGGATCTTTCATTTATGGAAATCATTCTTATTAATTATAACTATCAATAAAATAACATTTACTTTATTAAATCATTGTCTCACTTTATTTATAAAGAAATATAATGCACATAATTTAATCAATAACATAAAATTTATTAACATTATGACACAATATTAGTTTTCACAATACTACATTCCCCACAAATTCTTAATTTGTTTTTAGTTTGTGTCTCTTGCAAATATGAAATATTAACTAAAGTATTACATGCCATTGGATTAAGTTTGAATGTTAATATATGTGTGCAGATAGTACAATACACTATTTCTACATATTATTACATAAGGCATGTAAGCTCTTTATTCTTACTTTAAATTTCACTTATAAAAATATTAGAACAGTATATAATTGGAATTTAAAAATCATATGACATTAGAAATATTAAAGAGAGAAATCATAATAAAATAAAAGAGAGAAATCAGAATAAAATAAATCTTTTAGGCAATCTTTAGTTATTAATAATGTTTAAGGCATGGCAAGAATAATATAATATAAAAATTCTCCTAATTTTAGATTTATAGTTGGTTGAGACAAACACATAATATTACAAAAAGGTAGTATAAATCCTTGCAATAATAAAAATCTTAGTAACCACACATAGAGCTCATTTTGGGGACATTGAATGCATATGCACTAGATAGTGATTTTGATGTGCAAATCTTCTAGTATCCAATAATTACAATAGTCAGCACTGGGTGGCACTACGTTACTGTGGAAATTACATTATAAATTATTGATAGTTACATAATATACATTTTTATATACTTTTTTATAATCTTAATAATTTACATATATTCTTGTATAAATAGATAGCTTAGTCACAGTTTGGAAATAATCATTTTGCTGCAGTTTGCATTGTTGAGTAATTTTATTGGTATAGTCTTATATTAACAAATATAAACAAATAAAATGCTGGGAATTCTCCACATTACTTTATATTAACATTAAAATTTTATATCTATTTCAAAGATTCTCCTTTATTTATATGGTAATAATAGGTATACATACTTATAGAAAAAATTACAGGGGAGAAGAGTTTAAATAGCTCCACAAACCCTAATCATTTAAGTACTTCTGAATTGGTAAAATTGTGACATTTTACAAAAGAAATTGATAAATAATAATATTGAATAATGTTTTAATTCACTTAATTTCAAGTACTTCACAATTGTTGAATGATTATGTTTCAACTTTTAAATATTATTTCATTAGAAAATGATATGTTGAGATTTTTTTCTTAGAAACAACAACAAAAAAGTTTTTATGTCAATCTAATATAAATTTTTGAATAATGCGCTCAAAATGGTTTTATTTTAAAAAATACTACATTTTAAAAGTGTGTACTCTTAAAATTTTACAACTATCTGTTGTAAAATATTCAATAATAATAATACTTATTCAAATGCTTGCTAACACCACCACCCAGCCTACTCTGTTATACTTAATCACCAACCTACTTCTGCATCATAAGTTGCACATCACTCTTAGTGGTAGAAATTCTCCATCCTTCAATCACACTCAGTCAATCTCACCAGGATTTTCCCCCAAGATCATTACTTTTTTGCACAACAAATACAGAATTAAATTACTGAAATCAAAATTCTACACCACTAGAAATACCTTCCCTGCATACAAGGATGTTCCTACCTTCTCAAAAACAACTCCCCCTATTACAAACCATTCTTAATGCCTACACAGTAGCCTACAAACAGCATTTAAATCCCTAAAAGACTGTTCATTGGCTTTAATCACAAAAAATTATGTTCCCAGGTTTTCCAAAGAAAACTCACCCTATTCTTAGGTTTTTCTTTTTATAAAGGCTCACTTGATATGAGAATTCCAATACAAACCAACTTATAAGATTTTGTAATGCAAATTACCAATACACTTTCTAAAGCATAAACATCACTCCAAGATACACCTATTAAATACTCTTGTTATGATAAAAATTTTATACTACACACCTATTATCAAATTTTTGAAGAGGAAACTTCATGTGCAATAAATTACTTTGATACCACAGGACCATATCAATGTCCATAAAACAACTCAAATACCAACCCTTGTACAATGGTGTATGCCTGGGTGTTCTATACACAAAAAGCCATTAACTTAATAGTGGCCATTACTAACTGGATCCAAAATCTACAGTGCCTGCTGGAAATAGCTTCTACCAATAAACCTCCTCCTTCAACACTATATCTTTACAGATCTTATTCACTCAATTCTATATACCACCAACCAGATCAGCCTTTACTACAATTCCAAGTACTTTTACTGGAAAACATATAATCTGCTTTATCCAGACCCTGTCAATGATTACCCCCTTCCCATTCTTGGGATAAATAAACATTGCCTTCTTCAAAAATTTAAAAAAGTGGAGCTAGAACTGAAGTTTTTTGATGTCCTAATTAGACTCAACCTTCATGCACTTCCAACATCCATTTTTCTATAACATCATTATCTTTACAAAAATATTGACCTATTCTGTAGGCTATGGCGAAAAGCCAAGGAGACTTGACAACTGCGGAACATTAAACTCCACATGACAAATTATGCTAAATGCATAAAGGCAGCCCACTACTTCCATTCAGCACAAAAGTCAGTCCTTCCAAATATTAAACATTCCTGCAGTGCATGCAGCTACATTTATGCTGTTTGCCTTAAGGAGTACTCATTGCACCTTCTTGTTATAAACCAACACCAGGAGTCATCCATTCACATTTATCAATAAATTACACCAGATAAAACCATGGAATAACACCATAGCCTTCCCTGATACATTTTTGCATCAATCTGGTTACTCATTAGAGAGCAGTTCAACCTGTAAGTGGCCACAATCACAGTAGGCAGTATTAACAATCTTCATGGACATTTCATTTGCTTCATAATATAATTAGCAACATAACACAAAAGGCTATTTAACAAGGCCAGTCAAGCTCAAGGAAAATGAAATCTAACTGGTTCACAAAAGTAAGCTATGATAGTGCTGTCATATTTGACATTTTAGGCAACATGATGGTGCTGTGATTGCTACTTTTTATGTTATACTAAAGCATAGTTACATGATAGTCTGCAGTGAATCTAAAAAGCTTCAATTTTTAATGTATTATAAAAAAATTAAAGAGATGTCAGCAGTATATTAATCTTTCTCTGTGAGCAGTGTATTCTATTGTTCTGAAAAATTTATGAAGGAAGTTGCAATTTGTGATTGGATGATGCTTTAGATTCATTTCTCTGCAACCAAATGCCACAAAAATGTTATTTTCAGTAATTGTTAATGACTATGATGCAATATTTTTATAAACAACTTATCATTAAACTAAAAACTATGTCAGGCTAAAAAGAAAATCCTTTTTGTAAAAACTGTAAGTAACATATTTTGATAACAATTAATAATTTATTAACTTTTAGAATGTTTTTTGTTTCCTTGATTATAACTAATTCTAAATATATCATTTTTAATAGCATAAAATTCCAATATCTAATATTATGTTCTTTTAACTTTTTTGTATAGATATTGTGAAGGCAATAATATTTTTTTCCTTTGTTATTAGTAAGACTTTCAGTCAGATACTTATTTTCACAACTTTAAAATATTAATTTTTCATGTTTTAGAATTTTAATTATTAAAAAGCTTAAATATGTATAATATAATCTATAAATGAATGTTGTAATTTACATAAAAAAATTAATTGCACAAAAACAGAGCAAACATGGCATCATAGTAAAGATATTCATCACTAGAATCTATTCAAAAATTTGGGATTCAGGTTAATACTGAAAAAATTAATTCAAAGATTATAAACATTTCATTTTTTATACATCCAAAACTATGTTATACAAAAAAGTATCATCAAAACAACCATGTACAATTACTAATGTTCATATAATTGTTTTGTAATAAGTGATGTTAAACAAATTTATATAATAAGAAACAATCATTTTACTTGAAATGCCTGTGTAATTCTGGCATAACCCTTGTAAAATATTTGTAAGACCAAGTAGCAAGTCTTTTTGTCAATAAAATATATTGTTGAAATATAATAATAATAACAACAACAACAACAACAATAATAGTTTTTAGTCCCATCATCATGTTCATTCCCAGAACTCCTGTTTCAAATCCTAAGAATTTGCATAATATTAGTTTTTTAAAAGAAAAATTTCAAGTCATCACAAAGGCTGAACATGATTTAATTAGGCAAACTCTAGTTATAAAAAAAAATCCACATGGTTAATGGATAATTTGCAAGAAAAATATTTTATTAGTGGCAGTAAACCTTAGTATTGCTAGGCACCAGGGAAACATTTCTGGGTTTAAACCCCCAAAAGACAACTCAAAATATGTACTATGTCTGGCAAATTTAACATATATTGAACCAATTATTAACAATTAACTATGCCACACATCTTTTCTAAAATAATTTTGAATTTACAAAAACTTTTCTTTAAAATATGATACTTTTAAATCTTTAAAACTAATCAAAATAGCTGCCATATAACCAAGTACTTGGCATCAAAATCTATTCTACCATATTTCCAGATTTAGCTCATAAAACATGCCAACATCCCCAATAACAATTTCCATGACAGCAATAGCAAAACATTTCAAGTCCATTAATGAAGATACTAATTTGAAGTTACAAAACAAGCAATGCAAACATTTAAAACCTAGACTTAAAAACACAAGATTGTATCCCCCCCCTCATGAGGTGAATGTCTGACATGCTGACAACAATTGGTCAAAATTTAGTATCATGCCACAGAGGATATTTTGCATCATTTAATAATTTTTTTCTTTAAAGTCCTTCATTATATCAGGCACAGATTCTAACTGCTATCTACATCATTTTCACCCTACTTTCTGAAACCTTAACCAGACCAATTGTCTACCCCACAAATTCATAGCTCCAATATTATGCCAGGGTAAACTCTGTAAGAAATACAGTACCACTTGAGAGTAACACAATGTACCTCATCAACCCACTGATCCAAAAAAGTTTACAAGATCACTCTATCAACTTACCTCAAATGAACTTTAAATGCCCAACACTTGAACAATAAGACTTAGCCTTGACACTAATAGTGCTCACCAACTAATAAGCACAATTTATTTACAGCTACATATTAATAGAATACTACACCCATTCTCCCTAAATATATTAACAAATATCACCATGTGCTTTCATGCATTTACTTAATAATGCTTTTGTAAAATTTATGTAAACCTAATTTGAAATATGTGTATTGTTATACAACAATTATTACTTTTCCTCCTACTGTAAATCATCTTTCTTTATCATAATCAAATTAAAAACCTTCATTGCATATGTAATCTCATGTCTCAAATTGTAAAGAAATACTCATGGTTTTCACATGCAACTTATGTAACACATTTACAATCCTTCCCACCAAATAGGCCCAGTTTATATACAAACATATATGAACCTAACACCAACTCCAATTACATTCCCATATAAGTTTACCCATACTATCATATTCTTCCATGTATTTTTCCAAAAATTTTATGTAAACTTAATTTGACACATGTATCCAGTTATGTAATGATCATTCTTTTTTCAATTACTGTAAATTATGATTTTTTTCTATCTCAAGCAAGATTGTAAACCCTCACTGAATATGTAATATCATGTATTTAAGACTTGATATTTTTCTCCTGTAACTTATGTAACATTTTTGAGTCTCAATAATGTTTAGCTTTGAAACAATACTATTACTAATAATAACAATAGTAGCAGTAGTAATAGTAGTAGGAGCGGTTGTAGTAGAAGTGGTAATAATATTAGGAGTAGCAGTAGCAGAAGCAACATCAGTAGGAGAAGCAGTAGTAACAGTAGTTACAGTAGTAGCAGGAGGAATATAAGTAGAAATAGTAGTAGGAATAGAAGGAGGGAAAGAAGGAGGAGTAGAGTTGGAAGAAGAAGAGGAGGTGGAGGAATAGTAATATTGTATTAGTAGTAGTAATTATAGTATCAGTAGCAGTAGTAATAGAAGTATCAGTAGCAGCAGCAGTAGTAGTGGTCATAGAAAGTCACAGCAGCAGTAATACAACAGTAGCAGCAGCAGCAACAGTAATAGCAGCAGTGGTAGCAGCAGTAACTGTATAAGCATGAGGATTAGCAGGAGTAATAGGAGTAGAAGTAGGAGGAGTAAAAGTAGCTCTAGTAGTAGTAGAAGTAGCAATAGCAGCAGCAAGAGTAAAGTAGTAGTAGCTGTAACAGTAGCAGAACAATCAGCAGCAGCAGTCACAGTAGGAGCAATAAGAGCAGGAGTAGGAGTAGTAGTAGTAGAAGAAGTAGGAGTAGAAAGAGTAGGAGTAGAAGTAATAGGAGTGGGAGGTGTTCCTAATAGGAGCTGGAGAAGAAAGAGGAGTAGGGGAAATAGCAGTAGTAATACTAGATTGTATTAATAGTAGTAGCAGTAATAGTAGTAGCAGCAGCAATAGTCATAAAAGTAGTCAGTAGAATTAGAAGTAGTAGTAGTACCAACAGCAGTATCAGTAGTAGTAGCAGGAGTAACAGTAGTAGTTGCAAGAGCAGCAGCAACAGTAATAATTGATCTATTTGCATGCTTGATCCAAAGTTTGAAAAATAGGTTTTTTTATTATTAACCTAATTCATCAAGTTAATTTTAGATCACTTTTCATATATATATTTTTAAATAAAATATGCGAAATAGTTTTGTTTTTATTTTATTTTGTTAACACACACACACATATTCTGTGTATATATTTTTATTTACTGGTAATGTGTTTGCAATATGTATATGGGAAGTAAGATTATTAAAATCATGATAACATTGACAAGCAGTATCTGATTTTATCTAAATGACTATTTATTGAACTTTAATCTAAAGAAAATATGCTTTAACTTTTTTATTAAGTATTTCTCCAAATGAATTTCACTTGATTTAAATTATAAGTATTACTATCATCACTTCTTTTAAATTATTGAATTATTATTTGCTTTAAGAATTTTTGTGCTGTGCTAGAAATGGTAATGATACATGAATGTTTCACTTTTTTTATTTCAATTAAAAAATGATTTCTATGCTCTGAATTACTTCTTTGATTTTAATAGCCCTTTGGATTACTAATTATGAAATTCCAAATAGCGATAAATTTGCTTGCATATGAGTTAATTACCATTGACTTAATAGTAATAAAATCTTGTAATCAAATTATTTACATTTCTTTCAATTCATGCTTACTGATCATATATAAATCTTTATTTTTTTGTTCTTTTAATTTTCACTTTTATTTTCCAGGTTTTTAATGGCCAAACAATTTTTTTCCATGAATTTATTGGTCTTATTGAGATCCCGTTTTTTTTCTTTTTGTTCAATTTATCATAATCATTATTAGATTCATAAATATCTTCATATTTTTTTCTGGTTCTACTTTTTTGTATTTCTTTAAATATTTTGTAAGATTTTGCCTAGAATAAGGTCTTTCTTTTTAATACTCCTTTTACTTTTAATTTATTTCAACATTCATTTTCTTCACCTCTCCTCATTTCATATCAATTTATCAGAAGCTAAAGATTTTTTCACAATTTATGTTACCTTTCAACATTTGTCTGATAATCTTGAAACAGACATGATTGTTTGCACCTCATTAAGATAATAATTACAACAGCAGCAAATGAGACATTTCAGTTTAGATAGTATTATGGATACACACGTAGTTTGCCTGCTGAAAAGCTTGCCACCTATTAAAATAAAAGTATCCATTTTCAGAGTTCAGGGGTTTCCAACACATGGTATAACCATTATGGCTGACTCCAAGTTATCGTATTCAATATTTACATTTTTTAATTTTTAAAATGATAAAAAACACATAAGTCCAAAGGGTTATAATTTAAAAGTTTTTAATGAAAATGCAGTGAAGAAAATAAAAATAAAACATGATTGAGCAAACAAACAATGTTTTGGAGCCTTCTAACTATGTTTTTTTTCCAAATAGATAAGTGTTTTGAACATGTTCACACATGACACTATCATTGTGTCTTTGTTTGCACATAAAGTGCAATATTGGTCCCTTATCATATATTTTCAGGAGCATACTGTCCTGCAATTTTGAAAATATTTCACTGAATCTTGTTCTGTTGATGAAAGATTCCAAATTTTAATCATATTTCCAAAAATGATAAGGCAAAAATGAAATATTAAAAAAATCACCATGTGTTAATGAATATCAACAAAAAACAGAACGTTAATTTTACATCTTGTGTTAACATTTGGACGCTATGTTGTGAATGAAAACTATTTTAAAATTTATTCAAATTTTTAAAAATTAACATTCAATTTAGAATACATTTGTTAATATTTTTTTAAAGTTAATGAACTATACATGTTTGAGAAAAAGAAAATGTAAACAAATACTTCGATCCTGAAAATTGTTTACATTTCGTTTTCTCAAACATTTATAGCTTGTTAATTTTAAAAAATATTAACAAATGTATTCTAAACTTAATGTTAATTTTTAAAAATTCAAATATATTTTTTAATAAATTCTATTCACAACATAATGGTTGAATGTTAACACAGGTGAACAGATAACGTGGTTAAAATAACTGGGTTTTTTTTGTTGACATTCCTTAACACATTTTGCCTTATCATTTTTGGAAATATGATTAAAATTTGAAATCTTTCATTGACAGAACAAGATACGGTGGAATATTTTTAAAATTTCAGTAAGGTTTCCTTTTGAAATGTATTTGATAAGAGACTGATATTACACTTTGTGTGCAAATGGAGATGCAATGGCAGTATCATGTGTAAACATGTTCTAAGCACCTTGATGTTTTGATAAAAAAGAACATGGTTAGAATACTCAAAAACATCATTTGTTTGATTAATCATGTTTTATTTTTATTATCTTTACTACATTTACATTAAAAAAG
This sequence comes from Epiperipatus broadwayi, assembly GCA_028023455.1. Lineage (NCBI taxonomy): Eukaryota > Metazoa > Onychophora > Udeonychophora > Euonychophora > Peripatidae > Epiperipatus > Epiperipatus broadwayi. Next base: position 5,614,514 of record JAQFVV010012439.1, on the reverse strand, counting down.
TTTTTAACTCAACCCTTTTTTGGATTTTTGTGTTTTTTTATCATTTTAATAAATAATAAAAAATATTAAATACGATAAATTAAAGTCAGTAATATTGTTTATACCATATGTTGTAAGCACCTAAGTCCCTGAAAATGGATAACTTAACATAAGATGGGTGGCAAGCTTTCCATCAGGCCAACTTCTTAACTATTATAAAAGCAACTTTGAATAAATTTGTATGTAAAAGGTTCTATAAAGATTAAAAAACATCATTCTTGTTAAAAAAATTGAAGAAAAAATAAATATTGAAATTAAAGATTTATTTAGTTGTCTTATTTTCATAAACCATTTATAAAAACAAATAATAAAATCAAAATCAATTTTGATAATTAACTAAATTCTAATTGTAGATTTATGATAAATACAAAATAATTTATGTTTATTTTTTGTAAATAATAACAGTATTTTTTAATTAAACTTTATAAAATTTATTTTTATTTTAGTAAAACATTGGTCCAAGGAGGAAAAAAATCCCTGAAATAAACAGATGGAATATATTGCAATTTTTTTTATCAGTGTATGCATCATTTTAATTCTATTTCATCACAGTCATCGATCAGCACATACAGTTAGAACATCCTCTCAAGATGTGCATGCATTTTAAACACTCATTTCATTTTTTCAATTGTATAAGACATGAACATATATATATGTTCTCAATTTGTATTTTATTATACACTCCTAAACATGGGGAAATGCCCAATGATCTCAAGATATGCATTTTTTGCTGAGCCACTATTTATCAGTTGGTTCAGATCTCAATCTGTTGCACATGTCTTTATTATTTATTTAATATTTATAGAAAACAATTTACTATAATACAATTTAAAGTTGTAAATATTAATTTATTAAGCACATGGTTAGCTCTTATCTTTATAAAGTCGTAATCTTGTGTGAAGATTTGCAGAGGTCCCTCTAGTGGCAAACTGAACACTTAAGGCGCATAGTATTAACATTACAGCCTTAAATATATATATATATAATACAATTTGTAATATTTTAAATACAGTTATATTTTATATACTTGGGAGTCAACTTTGATACAAACAACTTTATATAAATATCCAATGATTATTATTTAATCATTTATTAAACTACAAATTATCTCTCGCCTAATATACACTTTTAAATCTGTTAAAAATAATATATGTGTATTATTTTAGAGGTATTTATACCTGAATCTTCATGCCTAATCATTTATAAAATTAAATGTTATCCCTAGACCAAGTATATATTTTCCAGTTAAGGGATAATTTATTATGAATTGTTATAGAGAAATCAAAATCTTTATGCTATATTGGCAGATTGATAATTTTCACTGCACAACTCTCAGCCAATAGGAGAACTGGTTTATATTTACTTTAAGACTTTGTAATTATAAATTTATTTAAACGCATATTGATTACGTAAATAATATTCATTAAGGCACAATGAGTAAGCTTGTGGTTTTAAGACCTGTAGAGGTCCCTACTATCGCATTTTATACGCATGTGCTTGAGGCTACAGACTTAATGAATATTATTTAAGATTTTGTGCAAGAATGTACAATCATTGTACTATATATATATAATAAATAAAGAGCATGCTAATAGCTCTAAACAAGCTTTTTTATATGATATATATATATAGTTTTTGTAAGTGCTTCCCTTACCTTATCTTTATATCACAATACAGTCGTTAATCAGCATAGAAAGTCAGACCTTTTTTTTTTTTTACTATTGCTGCATCTTGAAACATACAATTCATTTTTTAAAGTGATTAAAACATTAAACACATGAATTAATTTAATTTCATATATATATATCGATCTATTTTAAACTTCTATCACACATCCCTGAAACTTATCACCAGGATATATAAAAAAGGAAAGTGATTCCTATGCATTTTATTCCTATATCAGTGCTATTAATTGGACCACAATTTCTTACATATGTCTTCATCATTTTCTTAGTATTTATAGATAAAATATTACTACAGTTTGATTTGTTAATGTTAAACTTGTTGTATTTATAACTTTGAACAATCTACTTTATGTAAATATATTAATGATTTGTATTTCATTTAGTAAACAAAAGATTATATAAGCAACTTTAAATAAATTTGGATATGTGGAAACTAATTTTTATAGATAATAAAAAATATCATTCCTGTTTATAAAAAAGAAGAAAATTGTTTAGGTTTTTTGAATTTATATATCTGTTACTTATTTTCATAATCTATTTTTAAAACATATAAAATAATAAAATCTAAAATAATTTGACAACTAAGATGCTTTTGTTTACAATAAATAAAAGTATTTTTTATTTATTTTTATAGTAAAAATAATTGATTTAAAATTGAATTTTATAGAATTTATCTTGATATTATTAAAACATTGATCGAAAGAAAAAAATCCATTGAAATAAATTAATATATAGGGTATATGACCATAGACTTTCACATGACCCACCACTCACCATTCTGACTCATATCACTGATACACTTGAACACATATACGTCGAAAAGATAAATAATCACCAAATGCTAAACCAGCAGTCATCAGTTGGTCCAGATTATCATCTCCATACATCTATGCAGTAAGTGCTCAGATTATATATATTAAGATAGCCAATCTTCATACTTTAATGGGCAGACTTCAATCCACTCCACACTCCAACTCTTCAACCGTCCATCCATTTGAAAATCTAATGATGGAATGCTCAAAGGCCACCCTGAGGCCGAGATTCTTGTCACACTCATGTTGACCTAAAGTCAATCTGACTCTTCAAGTATAGGACATAATCCATTTAATACATATACAAGGGATGGGCAGACATCTCTACTGTGTAATAACTGAAATACAGGCTTAGTATATACCTGTATCAATATATGTAATATATAGAGTATATGAAATAAATTAAGCGAACTATATTAATTTATTTTAAATTTGAATATATTAAAAACAAATTCAAGAATTAGACTATCTTGACTCCCGTATTTAAATATTGCAATTTTGATACATTTGCTTATCCAGAGAGTAATTAACAAAATATTTTAAACATAGCAATCTATAAAAAAAATGTTTAATAAATAACGTTCAAAACGTCATTTGTCAAACAGCAAAAAAAAAAAAAAAATCTGCAACAATTTTTGTCTTCGATGGTCATTAGCTTGAGTATAAAGAAAAGTTTAAATTATTGGAATCATTTTAGGTAAAAAAATAATTCAAAAACTTAACTCCTGCACAAATTCTTATATGCTATTGCTGCCTATATGATATATTTATTATAATAATATAATTAGTTAGTTTTATATAATAGTTTTGCTATATCAGACTTTTATATAAAAATAACTTTCTACTGAAAATTTACAAATTATTTGTATGACTATTTGATATAAACTCTCTACTGAAAAGCAATATAAAATTTTCATTGAAAGATAAGTCTATTACTATAAAAATACTGATGGCAAAATCAACAAATAAGTCAGTATATTTTTATCTTTATATATAAAGCAATATTGAATCTTCAGCTAAAAGATCACATTTTTATTAAATTTAATATTTGAAGTTTGATAATTGGTAACAGGTTATATATAACAGTATTATTTATAGTGAAAGGGATTCCTTTTGCTTTATAAACATTATTTTAAATAGCGCTAATGAGGTAAAATATGTTCGATTTCATTGCTAGGATATTCTTATGAAGAGGGTTTCATTAAGATTTTCAAATAGACAAGATAATGAAACTTTCATAAAAAATATTTCAAGCAAAAGAGTCTTAAGTCAACATTTTGAGATTTAAAATAAATTCACTAAAAAATCAACTGAAGTGGTATATCCTGGCCCATATGTTCTTTAAAGATTCGTTGCATTGTATCATGAATCTTATCTAACTTTGATGTCTCTCTCTTCCTCTTTAAATTAAACAAGTTGTTGTTAAATTACATATATATGTGTGTGTGTGCGTGTAACTCATGAGATTATCCTTTGACAGATTATTGCTATAGATAATTTGCTTAAAAATTTTAAAATCTTTTAATACACTTTTTTTTTGTTTTCATTTTATGAATCATTTTTTATTTCAGTTTTTCTCCAACTTTCAATTTTATTATATGGTAATTCTTAATATATATATATGTATAATATTTAAATACAAGTATATTGTCTATTCTGAGCTTAATGTACATTAAGTTCAGTATAGACAATGTACTTGTATTTAAATATTACATATTCAGCCTGTATTCTGTCCAATCCCTTCTCTATCTATTTCAATGGATGTCTTAAAATCCTATATGTGAGTAATCATAGTGACTTAAAGTCAACATGATTATGACAATAAGATTGTCATCAACAAGGGTTTTGAGCATTCCATCATCAGATTTTCAATGATGTGGACAGTAAAAGAGTTGGAGGATAGAGAAGATTAAAACCTGTCCATTAAAGTTTGAAGATTTGCTATCTTAATATGAACTGAGCACTGATTATATATGTATGAGGAAAATGATGATCTAAACTAACTAATGAGTGCTGGTTCAGCACAAAATACATATATTGGAGATTATTTATTTTTTCAAATGTATGTGGTCATGTGTATTGGTTATTTAAGATGGAGTGGATAGCTGTGAGGAGCTTGAAAATCTAAATATATATAGTCACTATATATTTGGCCCTATAGGATAAATATATATTCTTTAATATGTTAGGAAAAAAAATCAATTATATTAAATAAAGTTCTCTATTATTATTAAACTATAAAATCTTGAGGTAAATGTTTTAATGTTATTTATTAAAATATTGTACTCAGCCTATTTAACTCTTAGTTACTTAAAAATTTCTTATATTGTTTAATATTTGCTTAAATTAGTAATTATAATTTAAAGAAGAGTTAATTTAAAGCATGCCATGTTTTAAGTAGGTCGTTTTATTTTGTATAAAATATGATTATTTTATTTTGTTAGAAACTTTGTTAGTTTTTAAAATAAATGGTTTTAAAATAATAATGCATAAGATGTTAGTTTATGTAAGAGTGTTGAAAGTTAGAATTTAGACATATTAAATTTAACTCTAACTAATTGGGATGTTTCATTTTAAATGTTTCAATTTGAATAAATGCTAGTAACTAATTTAGCTTCATTTGCTTTAAAATCTTGGTTATGTTCAGTGTATATGTGAATGTACAGATATATGTGCATGAATTTTAATGCATGTGTACATGCATTTGAAGACATGGGATATTTAAAAAAGATTTATTAAAAGTAATGTAATAATTGCAATATTAAAAAAATTAAATAGAGTGAAAAGAGTGCATGTGAATAAAAATAATGTTTAATTAAAAAATAACTAATTAAATTTTATAAGAGGCAAATAAATTTATTTAATACTTAAATAGACTTAATAAAATTAATTATATGGTGATTGTTAATCTAGGCATCACATGTTGAGACTGTTTTGATTGAGTATAAGGTTCAAGATCAGATCAATTAAAAATTACACAAGTAACTTAAATATCTTATTTCCCTTTTTAAATTGGAATTGTTGAATAATATCATATTACAGAAATGCAATAGAAATCTTAATATGCATGTGTGTATAAAAATAACACTGTTATTAAGGGTACACTTCACTTTACTTTAATTAATTTGATTGGTTCTGTTTAATTATTATTTTCACATTTTATTTTGAATCAATTTAAAAGTTTAATTTTTTTATTTCAAATATCTGAAAAAAAAAGTTTTAAAAGTTATCCAGCAATATTATTGTAAGGTATATGATTGTCCAGTCTATCATACATGAAAAGATGCTAAACATCACATTAACTTTTAAAAGTTAGCAGAAAACTGAATGCACATTAGGAACTGTATGTTATTTACTATTATACTAAATATTAGTTACATTCACACTTTGGCTGTAACAATTACCTTTGACAATTTGAATAATCTTTTAATAAATTACTAACACTAATAACAATTACTAATAAAGTAATTATTACATGTTTAATAGAACCCTAACCTAAGGTTGAATAATTAATAAATCATTTATGAAGAAAATCATTTTAGTTTGTTTTGGAAACGTGAAAAAATGATTATATTTATGTCAAACTAAAAGTATAATAATGATGGACTTTTGTAAAAGTATTTAGTATATTAAAAATAGAAAAATTATAATGATTTTATCTATTATAACATTTTAAAGAAAAAAATCATAAAAAATCAACCTTTTAAATATTTTGGGAAAGACGACTTCATTTGGCTATTTTTGTATTAAGGCATATAAGGTAACATTGGATTAAGATAAGTATCCATTCCAAGTTTAGCTGTCTATTCATTTAAAATATTTTTCTAAATTGCTTCATTATTTTTTTGAAATATATTGCTTTACATTAAAAAAAGAAAACAAATTTTGATTAACATCATACTTAATATTATAAAATATGTAAACTTATATAGAACTTTATAAAGAACTTTTATTAATTAATAGCCTCTTTCTATTTCTTACTTTTTAAATTTATATCACAATTAAAAATGTTTTTGTAAAGGAACTGTATAATATTTAAAGTATCCACTATCAGCTCTTATCCTCTTTAAATTTAAATTTTATATTGTGAACATTTTCTCCAAGAATTTTTGTTATAAATCTTCATATATGTATTCTCTGTCTGCCTAAGTAAAAGGCTATGTTGCTGTATTTTAAAAGAAAAACAAGAGACTTGAATAAAAGAGTTAATTTTTATTATAGGATTGAAAGTACTCTAATCTAAAAAATGGTAAAACAAATAGGGTATATATATATAATTATTATTAATATTGTGTAGTTATAATTTATGTACTATAATATTAATGATTAATATTGTTTATGGTACTACAAATATGTCTATGATGGTACATATCCAAAAAATGGAATTGGGTAAAAAAGATAGGGTAAAAGATTTTATTTTATAGACACTTTCATTATTATTTGGAATTCTCATAGTTGTTTCAAACTTAATAAATGAATGTATCCAGGGTGTAACAGCTTTTTTATATACATCTGATATAAAAGTTAATAAATGAAAGTTACAAACATTGGTGTGTGCGACAATTTAAATAGTTTCTAAATGTGAACATTATTATCATTATACAATGATGATTTGTCAGTATGCACATAGTTTAGTCTGAATGAATGCAATATATGCCTTTGTATGTGTATGCAAAATGTAACTTATATATTTATCATTATTATCAAATCTATGCCTTGTGTAATTAATAATTTGTATGCAGAATATAAATATATATCAGTTTAGGCAATTTTATGTGAATATTATATTATTTCTTATATGCATTTAGTCCTCCATAACTGAGAGTGAGATTTATTTATTTATTGGCACTGCCTGCACATAGTTATTGGGTGCCTATTAATGATATTGTATTGTTGAGTCCTTCATGAGAGAGTGTTGCTTTCTCATTTTCAGCACTGCCAGATCAAGAGACCAGGTGCTTATTTATATTTTCATTATCCACTTTGCCTAAAATTTAATATAATGCATATATTAGTATATTATAATATCTGATAGCATGTTTATCTTTATATTTATATTTTTCACTCTATTCCACTTTAGATTTAAAGTATATTATGAGTATTGAGCATAATTATTTCCTTGCTCCATCATACATGTTAGTATTATGATATTTGTGTCATTATTTTGCATAATACTTTTGCTATCTTTGTAAACCTATAATAGTATCTCCACATTGATTTTCAAACCTGTTTTAGTTATGTAAAAGATATATCTTATTGGTGGCCTGAATATAGGTTATATAGATATATTGCTTTATTTTGTGTATATAATATTTTAAATGAGATAAATGAGAGAACTTTTGCATAATGATAATTACTTGTATTATACATTTTTTGGAATGAAATACTTATTGTAAATAAATATTCTATTGTATACACTTTGTTACAATATGCTGAAAATAAATATTTTTTTTGCTTAATTAAAAGGGTTTCTGTTTCATTGCCATTATGACATTATTGCATTATCACATCTGTTACTCAAAAAATCTACTTTACTAAAGTTTTCATTATTATTTTATAAGAGTACACTTCAATGGTTATATAGAGTTTATTCATTCATTTTACTTATTATTTATTTTACCTGCATTATCAGAAGATAAATACTATGTTATTTGTTTATTTCAAATGTACTTGTAATATAGTTGGTGACATAAAATATACCCTTACTGTCTGCACATTATTTCATGTTATTTCTTATTAAGAACGGCATCAGAAGATATGAAATTTATGTATTTTACAGTGGGTAGAAATGAATTAGTTATACTTGAAGAACTTTATTTAGACATATTTCAATTTTCTAGTCATATATTATTTAAGTATTTGAATACACTATTATTGTGTAATTTCATTTCTGCTTTCTTAAAAATACTAATATTAAAGATAAAGTTAAGAGAATAATATAAAATATTTAATGTATCAATTAAATAACAGTTATCACATTTAGGAGTTTAAAGTATTTTTCATGTTCCAAGTGCATTTTGAATTTGAACCCTGAGATAAATACATTTTAGAAGTTAAAATGAGATTTGAAAATTGTAAAAGAATCTATAATTTAAGCAAAACAAAAATAAAACCTGAGATAAGATTTAATTTAATATAAGAACCTTGTATATTAGTAATTATTAAATATTATGCTGTCTATAAGAGGACTCCCACTCTATGAAAATCCACAGATATTACGTGCCCATGTGACCTGTCATTTGTTTCCAGCTTGTAAGGTTACACCAATATATTTACTTTAAATGATCAAATTATAGTGTTAAAATTTTCCATAATATTGCCTTCTATATTTAAAATTAAAAATAACCAATTTAAAACAAAATTGAGACAGATAACTCACTATAAATATAAAAAAAATTATTTAATACATCAACCTGGCTTTCATTTCTTTATGGAACATTCTCAAGATGTTGGTTTTTACACAATCATATGACCAATAACTTTACAGAAGCTCCCACAATGGACATTATTTATATTACATTACAATAAATACAGTTATTAAAATCTATACATTAAATATAATTAGTAAAATACAGATATGTACATAAAAATGATTAAACTTACTACAATCCTTTTTTCCCTCATATATATATATATATAGAAATAATTAAAAAATAATTATAATAATCCCTTCCTTTTATTTTTAAAATTATAACTCTAAAGTTTTCATTAATCTAACATTGCCTATTTCCCCCCCTATTTGTGCTGAACCTTTAACCATGTTTACACATTTCTTTAAATTTTTTTGAATATACATAGTTTCAGAACATTTTCTTTTCACAATTCATTTTATGTCCAGTATCCAAAAATGTATATATGGTCCTGATCATATATCACTTTTGTTAATTGCCCTATTATGCTCCTTACCTCTTTCTATGGTATACTGTAAAGGTCACAACTAATTTTGTAAACTAACCTTATCCTATTTTTAATATTACCTTTCCTTTTTGAATTATACATTCATTTCCCTAAAGGTTTACTATTTTTTCATTCTATTTTAATATCATCAGGTAATAACTTTTCTTTTATCAATAAAAAAATGCTCTGAATATGAAACTGAAACCCATGACTTATATTATCTTTTGTATTATTATCATTTCTGCAAATCGTTTAATATTTTAGCTTTTATATCCCATACTAATATAATCATTCTCCACTTCCAATTTCTGTTCAAATGCTTCTCTTATATTCAATGTTAACCTATCATTTTTTTAATTTAAACCCTTTCAAAGCTGTTATTTTCTGTGACCATGACTGATATGAATTTGGATCAATTATGCCTTTTTTTTTCTTTATGCTTAATATTATAATATTTAATCAGTATTTCACCATTAATTTGTTTTTTTTTTAAAAAAAATCTACTTTAATCTCTTCTCTTTTTTCATTGTAAACTTATTATTGTATTTATTATTGTTCAATTCTTTAAATTCATTAACAATACTTCTATTATTACCTATTACAATTATATCATCAACATATCTATTTACACTAGAATTTCCTTATTTTTTTAAAATATTTATCAATTATATTTTCCTCTATATAGTCAATCATAATTGATGATAAAATCCCTTTATTATATTCCAAAATTCTTCATTATATTTAAAATATAAAGGGTCATTTATCAATGATAATGTTTCTCTGATAATACATAACCATTCTTCTAAAATTATATTACTCCTTTTTATCATATCAGTAACTATTTTTATACTATGTTCCTTAAATATACTCTGATACAGTTTTTCAATATCAAATGATACAATCATTCTATTTCTATTTATCTTTACATTATATAATTTATCTATACATTCTTCTGAATTCCTAATGCAATACTTGCCAAAACCTATTGCAATGAGAATCTTTTCATATATTATATCAAATAAATCTTTAAGAATATAACTATCACTTTCACAGGCATGTCATATCAAAAGATAAATAAAGATCCAGGAAATAGAATTAAAATAAAAGGTTTTATTAAGTTATGTGAAAATGAAACAATTAATGAAAAGGAATATAGATGCTTATATCCTACAACCCTTGAACATCCATGCATATTTGGGAAGGTTAAAACACATAAGGATGGCATGCTGGTAATAGTAATGCTAGAATTTATATTTTTAAAGATTTATGTAATATAATATATAAAAAGATTCTCATTGCACTAGTTTTTGACAACTATTGTATTAGGAATTCAGAAGAATGTATAGATAAATTAAATAGTGTAAAGATAAATAGAAATGGAATGATTATATCATTTGATATTGAAAAAATATATCAGGGTATACTTAGGAAAGATAGTATAAATATAATTATTGATAAAATAAAAAGGAGAAATATAATTTCAAAAGAATGGTTATATGTTACCAGAAAAGCATTATTATTGATAAATGATGCTTTATATTTTAAATAATGAAGAATTTTTGTAATATAGCAAAGGGGTGGGTCATGTGTTGCTCTATTAGAGGCATTTTATCATCGGTTATGATTGACTATAGAGGAAAATAGAATTGATAAGGAAATTCCAGAATATCATAGTAGAAGTATTGTTAATGCATTTAAAAAATTGAATAATAATAAATACAATATTAAGTTTACAATGAAAAAAGAGAAGGGATTTAAGTATTTAGACATTTTTAAAGAAAATACTGAAATACTTATTGAACACTATATTAAAGATAAAGAAAAAAGCAGTATAATTGATTCAAATTCATATCAGCCATAGGTCACAGAAAATCACAGGTTTGAAAGAGTTTAAGTTAAAAAATAATAGGATAACATTGAATATAAAAAAAGCATTTGAACAAAAATTGGATGTTGAGAATGATTATGTTAATATGGGATATAAAAGAAAAGTAGAAAGATTTTTAATAATAATAATAATAATAATAATAATAATAATAATAATAATAATAATAATAATAATAATAATAATAATAATAATAATAATAATAATAATAATAATAATAATAATAATAATAATAATAATAATAATAATAATAATAATAACAACAACAATAATAATAATAATAATAATAATAATAATAATAATAATAATAATAATAATAATAATAATAATTTAATTTAATTTTAATTTTTAATTTATTAAACATATAATCTCCTTGTGATAAATAAATCACACATGGAGCTTAACAAAAATACATGTGCAAATAAAATAAAAACATTAATATACAATAAAATAATTAAATAGAAATAAAAAGTTTTTGATTATCATAAATTATAATCCAGTTCATAATGAATTTTCTCAAAGTTTTCCTTGATAGGTCATTAACATTAAATCCAATGTTTCTTATAAAAATATTATAAAATCTTGGACCAAGATAACATTTCTGATATCTGCAATGAGTTTTAAAGTACACTGGTTCAAATAATAAATCAAAATCACTTGATCTAATCACCATTATTGATGAAGAATTATTTTTATTCATTTTTTTTTATTTAAAATAATAATACAAAATATTCACTAAAAATAATTGATGAATAGTTAAAACTCCAGCACACTTAAATAATTCAAGTCTTGGCAAATCCAAAGGTTTAAACAAAATAATTCTTAACGTAAAATTTTGTAGTGTTTGCAACGACTTCAAAAAATATGCTGCAGTGCCACCCCATAATGTTATACCATAACAAAGTCTGCTTAAGAAAATTTGTTTATATATACTTAATAGGACAGATTTATTCAAACAATCTCTTAATCTATAAAAAAGAAAATTAAGTTTTCTTAATTTTACTTGAAACCAAAGAATATGTTTATCCCAATGTAAATACTCATCCAAAACCAAGCCAAGGTAAGAAATTGTTGAAGTCCTGGTAATTTTCTGACAAGATGTTTTATTAACATAAGGCAATTGAATTAACAAGTCTTTTGCTGGAATATTTTTAAGAGAATACATTATGTAATTACATTTATTAATATTTAGTAGTAATCTATTATTGTTCATCCATTGTGTAATTTTAAATAAATCTTCATTCACAAGTTTCTCAAGTAAACTATATGAAACTGCTGAAGTAACCAAAGCAGTATCATCTGCAAAACAAAAAATGTTAAAATGAAGAGAAAGATCAAGCAGATCATTAATATAAACAGTAAATAACAATGGACCCAGGACTGAACCTTGAGGAACTCCATATCTAATTATTTCAGAATCACTCAAAAATTATTAATTTTCACAAATTGGCTTCTATTACTTAAATAAGATTTAAACCATTCAAACATAGTACTCCTTATGCCACAATGGTGTAACTTAATTATTAATATATCATGTGGAACACAGTCAAATGCTTTCCGCAAATCTAAATAAATGCCTATAGTTTTGTAACCTTTTTCTAAAGATTCAGTGATGACTGAAACATATTCAGATAAAGCCAGTTCTGTAGATCTTCCTGGAAAAAACCCAAATTGATTGTTTGAAAATAAATTATATTTTTGAAAAAACAAAACAATTCTGTTTTTTACACACATTTCCAAAATTTGAGACAATGTTGATAAAATAGACATTGGCATGTAGTTTTCCAAACATTCCCTATCTCCACTCTTAAAAATAGGTGTAACAACAGCAGATTTTAAACAATCTGGAAATATACCTAAATCAATAGAAGAATTAAATAAAAAAGATAAAATTGGTAAAAGAATGGAAACATTTTCAATTAATATTTTTACAGAAATATAATCCAAACCAATACATTTCTTATGTCTTATTTTATAAAGAGAATCTAAAATTTCACAATCTTCAATCTCTTTAAAAACAAAAGAATTCAGGATAGATTTCTCATATTGAAAAACATGAGAACTGCAATTATTATCAAAACTATTCATTAACAATTCCACACTATGTACAAAATATTGATTGAAATGATCAGCTATTTGTTTTGAATTATTTAAAACATCAATAGATATTTTATTAATCTTTAGTTTAGAAATTTGTGAAAATCCTTCTTTAAAAATAAATTTTTTAACAACAGTCCAAAAGTTGCTTAATTTAGTTGATTTTAAAAAATCAATTTGAATAGAATAGAAAATCAATTTAGCTTTGACTATACCTTTCTTTATTTCTTTATCAAGAACCTTTAGCTGAACTTTAAATTCTTCATTAGCAGGAAACCTTTTGAAAAGCTTGTACAATTTATTCTTTCTGTTAACTTTTGACATTAACTCATTTGTAATCCAATCATGTCTCTTTAGATCTTTCTTCTTTATATATTTTATAAAAGAACAATAATCTATAAACTCCTTCATCTTGTCAACAAAGAATGAAAATGCACAATTTACATCATTCAACTCAAAGATTAAATTCCAATCATATTTAGTAATTAAGGATTGCAAACGATCATAAGATAAAAGTTTAAAACACTTTTTACTATGAGAAAAATTCTTTTTAAAAGTAACAACAATTCCTCTGTGATCTGTAAGACACCAATCCAAAAAAAATGTTTTCAAAAGAATATTTTCAGGACATCTAGCAAAGACGTGATCAATAAGTGAAGATGATGAAGATGTAACACGTGTAGGATGAAATAAACATTGAATAAATCCAAAAAGTGACAGCATATTTAAATAATGTTGAGCAGCAATAGAAATTTCACCAGAAATATCAATGTTCAAGTCACCAACAAGAATAATGAATTTATCATTTAATTTAGTAAGCAAATCACCAAGTTCATCACTAAAGCTTTCAACTGTATGACTGCAAGACCTATACAGAGCAATAAGTGTTAATTTGTCTGAACCTAAAATGAAATTTAAAACAAGACATTCAGAAGAATCAAAAACTGCATCAATAGAAGTCACACAAAGCACTGATTTATAATAAACTAAAACTCCACCTGACCTATTATTAATTCTAGAATTAATAATTGATGTATATCTCTCTAACTCATACAGTCCTTGTTCACATTCCTTAATCCAGATCTCAGACAAAATTATAATATCAAATGAATAATCAAGTGAATGTAAAAGAATTAACAACTCATCAAAGTGTTTCCTCACACTATGAATATTTATAAGAAAAATCTTAAAATTTTCAATAGCCAAATTATCTTTTTCTGTAACAATATTTTTAAAAGATAATTCATGTCATAAATTAGACAAATCCGATTCAGAACCAATCCTAAAAGCCCTATTCCCAGTATCTTTCCTCAACCAAATTTTCCCATCTTTAATCCAAACAAACCTATACTTATTTTATTTAGCCATTGAACGAACTTTCCAAAATAATTTCTTATTTTCAGCCAACAAATCTTCATTTAAATATATACGCTTATCAGCTGTAGCAATAGGCAAAATATCAGATAGATATAATTTAATTCTTTTACTTCCTAATAAGAATAAATCTCTTACAATTTTACTAACAAAATTAACTTTTATTACAGGCCTAAAACTACCTCCATATTTTAATCTATAAATAGAATTAATATAATTTTTATTAAAGTCTGACAATTCTAATTTTTTAGCTATATTTTCAACAATAATAAATAAATTTTCATCATTAGCATATTCAACACCAACAATTTCAATATTGTTTTCTAATCTTTACTGCTTTAAATAAAAAACTTCTTTTTGCAAATTGCATAACAAAGAATCTTGTGCTTTTACTTTTTCTTTCATTTCAGTAAATTCTCTAATCAATATTTTTATATTATTTTGAACTAATTCAAGTTCTAAAGTAAGTTTAGCAAAAGACTGAGATAAGTAATCAATATTATTCTGTAAAACAGGCAGCATATCAAGTTTTCTATTCATCTGCTGAAGTAATTCATGACTAGAATTATTATCTAAAGAATTAAATAAGGAATCAGAACTAGATCCATCATTTAAACTCAAATTTAAATTAGTTCCTGCTCTACAATTTTTACACCTCCATAATGCTTTATTTGTAGATGACATATTTTTAAATGTCTTTTCACTTACTATACTACATTTAAAATGAACATTCCCATTACAACCCAGACAAGTTATAAAATTTCCACCAAAAGGAAGAGCTAAATGACAAGAATTACATTTATCCATAATAATAATAAAAACCTCAAGTTTTAAAACCAAACAAACAAAAAATAAAATTAAAACTAATTAAAATTCCAACAGAGATTAAAAAGTAAGATAAATAAGAATCTAAAGTAAAGATAAAAAAAAATCAAAAAGAATAAAATAAATCAATTAATTAAAAAAAAAAATTCCAACAAAGATAAAAAACTAAGGTAAAAAAAAATTCTAAAACAAGATAAAAAAAATGGCTACTTAAAAATAAGTTAAAAGAAATCAATAAATAAAAATTGAAATATAAAACCATTAAAAAATAAAATACATACAAAACAAGATCAATAAAATCTCCAAACTCTACTTAATAATACCATCACAAATAGAAAAAAAACTTAGCCAAATAAGAATTATAGAATTCAAAAATCAGAGAGACAAATAACACATGTTAACTCTACAAAGTCAGCAGCAAAATAATAATAATAATAATAATAATAATAATAATAATAATAATAATAATAATAATAATAATAATAATAATAATAATAATAATAATAATAATAATAATAATAATAATAATAATAATAATAATAATAATAATAATAATAATAATAATATAGTTCAGCAACAAAGGTCCATTTGTTCACAACCAAATCAGCATGCTCTAGTTTTCCATATTCCAAAGGTACTCAAAGTTTAAACCTGGCAGGATAAAAACTTTATCCTGATATACCTTTTTCAATTTCCAATGAGTTGATAATTGTTTAATACTTTTGTATTGCATTTTTCATTCAAAAATTTAATTAAAATCAAGTTACCCAATGATAATTTTGAAAAGCAATATGGTGACAAAGTATTCACATGACCAGATGCTTACCGCCAACATTGTCAGCACAGAGTTTCAAAATCCAAAGTTCAGTCAAACATAAGCTAATTTTTAATTTTATTAATTGCAAAGTCAGATTTTTGTTTTGGAAAAAAAAAATCAAGTTACAAATTTCCAGCAAGTTAACTAGCTTTATTTTTTTTTATGCTTAAAAAGAATTCACAATCTTAGTCTAATTCAAGATAATAATATATCTTTAATCAGTTGATTATTACATTTGCTATTCAAACTTCCAATTGAAATCAAGTTACCTAATGATAATTTTTAAAAAAAGCCATTGCATAACCAGTGTTTGCCCACAATAATACCAACATAGAGTTTCAAAGTCCAAAGGTCAGTCAGGCATACGTTTATTTTTAACATTATTGTAGCAATTTCTAATCTTTGTTTAGTAATAAAAAATTGATTTCAAGTTTTAGCAATTAGTTAATTTGCTCACAATTGAGTTAACAAGCCCTGGCTGCTTATGCTTATAAAGTAGTCAAAACTTTAGGCTAGAAAAAAACTATATACATTTTTCAATTACCAATCACTTGATAACTGATTTCCAATTTTCTGTTCAAATCTTCAACTATCATCAAGTTACTAGATAATTTCAAAAAAACATGTCACTTCTAATAGCAATGCTGAGCCTAACTACCTGCCTAGAATTTGACTGGACACTAGCCATGAATCTCACACTTAAATCATATGAAAAGCCTTATTTGGCCACCAACTCTAACACAGCCAGACCCAGAGTCGGAGACCAACCAACTGCAAACTCTAATTCAACAGTGTCAACCAGTTCAAACATAGCTGTACCACCAGCCTCCTCTGGATATCAGGACACTCTACACATGGATCTCATTCCTAAACTTCTTCAAAAGCCTTACTCAGCTCTGACCTTAGCACACAGACCCAGAGTCTGACCAGCTTATCACAAAGTTCAACTTAACAATTGCAACCAATTCTAACATAGCTGTACCACCCCACCCCTCTGCAATACTCATATATTCAAATGCACCAGAAATTTCTAGTCCTTGTCTGTGTTACCAAGACAACTCAATCACATAGAACTAAACTTGGATTGCATCTGTAGATACTGTAGACCAGACCATGTAAAATTTATGCAATCTTGTGTAAATCAATAAAACAACTTTTGCATGTGTAAAACTACAACTGCAGACTACCCATGTAACCACAGCAATCTAAGCTAGGTAAAACCATTCTAACTAATCCACAGCATAAATAAACTTTTACATACATAAACCTACACCTATGGATTGCTGATGAAACCACTGTAATCCAAGCCAATAAAAACGCTTGTAACTAATCCACAGCATGACAATTTTTTGTAATCTCATGTAAATCAATAAATCAACTTTTATATATGTAAACCTATATCTATGGATTCCCCATGTAACCACAGCAATCCAAGTTATGTAAAACCATGTAACTAATTCACAGCATGTTAAAATTCCTGTAATTCTGTGTAAAACAATAAATCCATTTTTATATATGTAAACCTACAACTATGGATTGCCCATGTAAACACAGCAAACCAAGCTATGTAAACTCTTGTAACCCTTTAAGACAAATAAAGCTTATAGTTGAAACACAATAATAATAATAATAATAATGATGATGATGATGATAATGATGATGACGACAACAACAACAACAACTGATGATTGCTAGTTTAGCATGAAATATGTATATTGGTGATTATTTATCTTTTCAACATATATGTGTTCAAGTGTATCAGTGTTATTAGATAGTGTGGAGAGTGGTGGGTCATGTGAAAGTCTGTGCTCATATACCCTATGTATTGCATATATAAACACAGGTATATAATAAGTCTGTGTGTTTCAGTTAATAATAATATTGATGTTGCTACTGCTACTGTTGCTACTACTACTACTACAACAACAACAACAACAAAAGACAGTATAAGGTATGGGTATACAAATAGGAAGTGGGTTTCAATTTCATATTCAGAGCATTTTTATAAGACATTAGTAAAAGAAAATTACCTGATGATATTTAAATCGGATGGAAAAATAATAAATCTTTAGGGAAATGAATGTGAATTCAAAAAAAGAATGGTTAATATTAAAAATAGGATAAGGTTGGTTTGTAAAATTAGTTGCGACTTTGCAATAAGATATACATTGTAACAGTCAGAATTGCATAACCCACAAGCAAATCACCTGAGAGAAATCCCCATGTATTTTCTACATTCTGATATCACAGAATACCATTTTTTACAGCCTGCTAAGGTCAGAGAGAAAAGAAGAGACTCTTAACTATTTACCTATATTATTGATTGCAAATAAAGATTAGAAACTGCCCAAAATGGCGAGACAACACTATTTATTCACATACATTGGCATGATTTTAGTTAATTAATTTATAAATTCACTTATTTAGGATAAATAAACGTTTCCAATTTTTTTTCAATTAATTTACTTTTAATTATGCATAGATGTAGTATAAGATGGTATAAAGGTTTAAAATAATTAATACTATTTTAGAATACTATTAATGTTAATTGTGTGAATGGATTCTAATCTACTGCATAGATACCTATTTGCTCCCAATTATCATCATCACTGCTCTAATGCTAACTGATACAAGTTTATAAATGAAGGTTAATCTTAATACTTGATTGTTGTGATTAATTACAGGTTATGATATTAGTATGCAATAAATAATAAAATATAAATGTAAAATACAGTAATTCACATCTGTATTACAATAGTTATATAAGTATGCATACATGGAAAGATTACATATCTATGGTAGGAATTAAATTTATACAGCTTATATAGTGACTGGCAGGCACTTATGTATCACTACACAATATGTATGAAAGAAAAATGGATGGCACATGGTAGGACTTTATCATCTACTGTACATCACTGTTTAAACAAAATAATGATTGTAAAGGATCAGCAGTCACAAATGATATTACAATCATCTAATATTAATGTGTTATATAAGAATGAAAATCAGATGTAACTCATAATCCAAATTGATGGATACCAGCCATACATTTTTATCAATAATAATAATCCAATTACAAGACTAGTTAGATAAAGATGATATCTACTTAATAAAACCCTAATCTCGCTTGTCTATGCAGATCGATTGAACTCCATTCATAACGATAAAATTTTACTGATTTAATATACATTTATTAACTAAATAAAACGGAAATAATGATTTAACTAATATACAACTTTTAAATAGCATGATAAAAGACTATGATTACAAGCTACTTGCCTTTTACAATTAGTTCTGACTAAATTGTGACATGAAATTTAAATAGCAGTATAATCTTTTGCCATACCTGCTTAAAACAGATGAAGTTAATAACTATTCACTAACATATTTTATTAGATAGGAGACAATAATTAACTAAAGATTAGTTTAAAATTTATACTTATTCTTTCAAAAATTCAGGTTCAGTCTTTAAATATTGGCAGAATTGATTCTTAAAACCATCACTATGGTGATTGAAAGTTTAAACCACTATTTCACATTCATTTTGCATGTGCAGATATCAGTTAAGTCTTGTTTTGGTGGCTGGTTCTTGCAGTAGCACTAGACATCAACTTTTTCCTCTTCTAAAATGGATACACAGTGAACACACATTTGATGATTTCTTCTGTTGTTGATAGCTTCTTTGATATTACTCAGCAGAGAGTTTTCAGCTTTCGTTCTCCAGCTTGACAGAGTGAAAATGATAATGGCTTTTCTACTCTTGCATGCCAGACTTGCTAGAACTAGCATATAAAAATTAATTACAGCAGAATAATAATACTATCTAAATAATAAGATAGAATAATAATAATGAATGCAGAATAATGATGGAAACTTTCAAAATCTAAGATAGAATAATAGAATGATAATAATAAATAAAGAGTAAAAACCATAATTGCCATCACTATTTTTATGGTTTGAAACTACCTTATCAATAAAATTCGAATCAATCTCTTGTCATTTGTATCCTTTGACTTACTGGCTATAGATCACTCCATTACTTTTGCTGAAATCTGAGTTTATTTATCCAATCTCTGTTTGCATGCTTTTATTTTTGAGTGGAAAAAACAGCTTTTTTGATTAAATTATTTTAATCACTTCTAAAAAATTGATCTAGCCATCTGTTTACAAACATTTTAATTATTTTTCCTAGAGCAGCTCCCCAACCTTTTTGCACTTAATATATTCTATAATATTGGCCAGGTGGTGGGCACCATTTATTTTTTCAATGTAAATTTATAGTTGGATATTGTTAATAATACACATAATGTACAAAAAAATATTTATTTCAAAAATAAATTTTTAACATTTGATTACAATATAATACAATAATT
Source organism: Epiperipatus broadwayi (assembly GCA_028023455.1). Taxonomy (NCBI): domain Eukaryota; kingdom Metazoa; phylum Onychophora; class Udeonychophora; order Euonychophora; family Peripatidae; genus Epiperipatus; species Epiperipatus broadwayi. The sequence continues at coordinate 5,593,707 of JAQFVV010012439.1, read as the reverse complement.
TATAAAAAATTTTAAAAATTAAATTTATTTGTATCAGATAAATAATTTTTTATCGTAGTCGGATAGCGGCGGGCACACATAAAATGGTCTGTGGGCGCCATGGTATCCACGGGCATAGGGTTGGGGACTCCTGTCCTAGAGTATCATTTCCACCTTTTTTTTATTGTTAAAAGAAAACTATCTTTTCCTTTAAACTACTTTTAAGTTAAATTTAGAATCAATTATCTCTTTACATTTTACAAAATATTTTATATTTAACACACAATAACTTTAGTACATTTATACGATATTTAATTTTTATTTACAAAAATTTATTAAAACTTATTTTTAAATATTGTTTGTACTTTTTATTACCAAACATGAAGTGTATATATGTGCACACATATATACCTTCAATATAGGTCAGACAGGAAAGACTGCCAGGGCAACTAGCAGAAAGAATATAGAATCAGGGTCTTATACATATTTTAGATATTGGACATAAAATGAATTGTGAAAAGAAAACATTATAAGACTATGGATAATTAAATTTAACAAATGTGTAAACATGGTTAAAGGTCCAGCATAATTAGGGGGGGGGGAGCATTGTTAGATTATTAGAAACTTTAGAATTATAATTTTAAAAATAAAAGGAAGGGATTATTATTATTATTGGTTTTTTTTTAGATTATTTGTAAATATATACATATTATGAGAAAAAAGGATTGTAACAAAGTTAATTATTTTTATGTACATATATGTATTTTACTAATTATATTTAATGTATGTATTTTAATAATATATTTATTATGATGTAATGTCAATAATGTCCACTGAGGGGTTATTGTAGGGTAAATAGTCATGTGATTGTGTAAAAAGAAACATTATGAGAAGTACCATTAAGGAATGAAAACTGGGTTGATGTATTAAATATTTTTATTTATTTATAGCGAGCTGTCTGTTTCAATTTATTTTTAAATTGATTATTTTTAACAAATATATGTTTAGAAAAATTTCCAAAATAACATATAAAAAATATTTTATCGTATATTTTTTTAAACTTGCTTCTTGCTTACATTCATATACATTTATAGCCCTTGACATTTTTTTTTTTTTTTGCTGTTTGGTAATTCTTTGCAAACATATATATTTAGTATCACTTTAAATTAGCTATTATAAGTTTAAAACTGTTAAAATTTTATTGGCTTTAATTTTTATAGTTAAGCATCTATATTCATTGTTGCCATTTGTTGTATAGCATCTTATATAATAAACATCGTATTTAATAGTCTCTCATACTAATGTATAAGAGAAATATATGATTTTATAAAGCATTTTTTAATGGTTTCCCAGGCAAATTTTGCTATCAATGATTGTATAAAATACATAGTGTATATTTTATCATTATTCTTATTAAAGAACAAAGATATCAAATGGTATAAACTAAGATCCTCACACACATAAAACAAATAATTTAAGACAGAAATATAGAATGGAATTATAAATCAAACGTTACATTTTTATTAATGTGTAGAATAAACAGTTTTTACATTTTATATTTTATATGCATGTGTATGTGGAAGTTTATATATTTTGACTTAGTAAAATTAATTGGTTTACTTTACTGGGATATTTATTAAATAGTAAATTATTTATTCCTTTCATTCTATTTGGACTTGTATATCTTTAAGAACGGTTGCAATAATTTCTAAAACAATAAAAAATCTCTTTTTTATATAGTTCTAAAACACAGCAGCATTTTTTTTATAGTTAAAGGTCTTGAGGGGGATGAATGAAACATTATTGAAATATCAGCTGTTCATATCTGTGGAGAATTTTTTATATTTGTTAAATAAGACTTTTTACACATTTTCATCAATCTGATTTGTTTGGTTTTGATCATGAGAGATTCTTTTTATTTTTTGAGAATTTCCACAAATTGATTCCCAAAGCCTTTTTAATGTCATCTTGTGAAAACCGTTGCCATAATATAGAAAGTGTGTGTGTGGTAGTTCACATTTATTATGTAAGGTTAATTATTTGAATATACAAAAAATAAATAACATCAATAAATATTTCATATATAAAACTTGATTAAAATGTTCGATAGTCAAGAAAATAGGATTTGCTCACTATATGTAAAGGTATACCATAAACTAGCCTGCATGTTGACTTCAAAACTACGCTCAAATTTCTTTAAATTCAAATCTAATTTATCTTCTATTCTTCTATTTAACTTTATCAATTCTTTGAATTTAGCAATGTATTTATTCTCTGATTCCTTAAATTTAATCTCAAGATCATGTTTAAATTCTCAGAATCATGCATCAAACCTCAAAATGATATCATCTTTTAATTCTCTAAACTCTTCCTTTAATTCTGTTTTCACTTAGCTAGACTTTTATCACTACATTCAATTGGAATAAATATCTAGAACGTTATAGTTTTATGATTTATTTATTTTTAATAAATATTTGTAATATTATTTTTAAACCTGAAAGTAAAAATGAAACAATTAAAAAATTGAAATTATTATTATTATTATCTTCCTTTGTATTTAATGTCGTTTGTAAAGTTTTACCATGCTGGTTCAAAAATCTGAGTCTAGCATTTTGTCTGATAATAACCATGACAATCTTTCCCAATATTTTGTGAACAAACCAAGAAATCCCAATGCATAATGGAGAATATTTGGTATTCCAGATATCATATGATAACTGATATAAATGCTGGATCCAAATCCAGGCAGACTTTACAAATTTTTAGTGCATTCAGGATCTAAACCGATTCAAATTTTTAAATAGTCATTTTGTTTGCCATCTACATGATGATCAGCTAGATTAAAATAATCTAGGCATTTGCCTGTGCTGGTTAATAATGACTTCTCATCATTCTAGGAGAAAGATAACCAATAAACCTGTGCAGTCCACTAGAGGGAGCCAAGGACTCCAGTTAACACTGTTTCTGGCTCCCTGTTTCGTTCCCTTTTTTTCTAGTTCAGGGAATTAAATTTCTCTAAAACTATCCCTATTAAAAAAAGGAGTTTTTTTAACTCTCTTTTCATATACAAGCTATATCAACAATGTAATCACAAGTAAGCATAATTTCAACTTTTATAAAAACGCTATGTAAATATATGGCAGCCACTGAAATTACAAACGATTTCTACAGAAATTTTACCTTTAATGAAAATTTTCATTTCACCTAATTTTGTTGAATGAATGAGAGGGTCCAGTTGTTGGGATGACTCCTAGGGTTCTAAATCCTAGTTCTTTTGAGGGAGGGGTCTGGGATGGGGGCGCTGTGGTGATCGTTACCAACATTGGTTTTTCTCATTTACAAGATAGCAAAAATAACGTTATTTATGCTGATTCTTTAAAGTTATCGTTATGAGTGATTTTATCCATGTATTATTGCAAAATAGGTCACAGTTTGGCCTCATGATTCTAATTGCAAGTGATCCACCTTATTTAATTTTATTACTTCCAATATTGCATTTTGCTATTCATGTGATTTTCATGATGGATTAGAATGTTTTTCAGCAGAGACATTTTGGAGCTTGGATTGTTTTCCCCTTGTTCTTCATAGGTTTTCCATATTTTTTCCAAAGTATTCAGGATTGCTCTCTTGTGAAGATATTCAAGGCCATTTGGAAGAACTGAACAGTAGATTGATTTAGTCCATATTTTATGTTATCTCCAAGTGTTTTCCTATTTCTCAACTTTCCTAATATTGTACTCCTAAAAGACTATTTATATTTGATTTCTAGACTTTACAAATAATTCCTAATTGTAACATTCATTTGTTTTTAATGGTTAATACAAACCCTTTCCACATCCCTTTTCCTTTTCATGCGTATCCTTCCCCCTTTATTATGTTGCTCCAGAATTTCATTTTTACCATTCTTTGTAAACCTCTTATTTAACTATATTTGTACCTTTTTTGATGAATAAACTTTCATCACTGAGAAAAAAAAACAAATAAACCTGTAACCATCACTCATTTATTAATTCTTTATTTCAAGAAATCTCATTTATTACAGTCAACTGTTAGTTGGAAAATGGATAAATTGATTTATGAAATACTGTCTCACAACCTCAACAATAAATCACTGAATTCTTTCAATTGAAAGTGATGGTAAATAGCTGATATAATTGGAAATTTATATTTATTAACTTCAAATAAGTCTCTGATATATATTTTCAAAACATTGTAAAATAATTGTTGTTTTTTTTCACTTGAAGAAAATGTGAATAAGTTTAACTTGTCTTTAATTATGAAAGGAAACATTTTAAATAATAAATTTTCAACTCAAGTATGCTTTGTATAAACTTGTCAGTTGGAGAAAAGCTGAATGTTAATTAAAAAATTAATGAGAAATGCTTTGTTATAGGTAATAAACTCTTATACAATCAAAAATATCAGCAATATGGATTAAAGATCTATAAGTGAATAGAGTAATTATATATCTCAAATTAAAGCAGTAATGAAAGCTAATCTTTTGGATAAAATTATAACATCTGTTCAAATGAATTAAATTGTTGTATGTAATAAACTATGAATTTGTATTCAGTGCTTAAATAAAGGCATTAAAGGTTATCAATGCTAAATATTTAAATATCATTTAATGGATAATGAATTATAAAGCTAAATATTTAAACACCACTCCTGAATTGTGGATTATGAACGCAAATATTAAATATGATAAATGTCCAAATGATAAGCAATCTTAAGAACAGATTGTGTTGAATGTAACTTACCTTGAATCAAAAATTATTATACATAGAATCTTTATGCTGTTTCCAGGAAGGATTATATTACAAAAATGAAATTAATTGTTCAATAAACGAGATATATTATTTAATACTCTTTCTCATAATTGTTTCTTTCTTAGTTAGTTATTATTATAGTTATTATTAATGTAATAAAGTTTACTGAGATATTTACTATGCTCATGTACAATTAATATTCTTATTTAATAATATTATTGTTGAGATTGAACGGGATTAAATGTGATTTATCTTAGGTTTATATTAGATTTAAAATTTAGTTATATTGCAATTATTATATGTTTTATGGTTTCTTATGTTTCAAGGGCAAACTTAAATGGAGTTAATCATGGAGTTAGTCATCCATATTTAGATGAGTAGATCTGTAAAGAATATTTTATGCATCATTCATATGTTAGTATTAATTTTTCATTGTTATATAGTATTTAACAAGACATCCTAATTATCTAGTTATATTTTATTAGTGGAGTAGCACTCCTAACATTTAAGCCTGAAAATGAATCCAGTAAAGTACCTTGATGGGAAATAAATACGCCCAATGTGGTAAATATCATCTAAGTATGCTAAGCAATGATTGTACTTGTTTAGCTTAAAAGAGTGAAAACTTCTCCAACATTATTAAAGTTGATTAGTTAGTGAAAAAAACTAATTAAGGACCACATAGATCATTTAGCATTGATCATTATGTTAATGATTATTATCCCCAGTACTTGAAGTGAGGATTTTCAAAAAAAAATTAAACAACCCATTTCTATTTAGTGTTAGAGTTTTCACAACACTATCTGATAACATAATTTTTATATCTTTAGATCAAATTAGATTTAGAAAACAAATAGTAACATTTCTTAGATATTTATATAAATGTCTAATTGATAAAAAAAATTTTATCATTTATTTTATATTATGTAATAAATTAACTGTTAATTTTTTTAAATATTTATCTTTTGTCAATATTGAAGAAACATCGTTACTACATACATATTCATGTATAAAAAAGATCATATTTGAGATATTAGATTACACATAAAAACTATTTGGATTAAATACATTGTTATTGTATTAATGCTATCTGAAATATACAAATGTTGGGTAAGATGATGTTCATAAAATTCATTTAACATTATTTGTATCCTAATTTGCATAAATGCACTTTATATCCATGCATTTATTTTTTTTACTTTATAAAATCTTGAGATAAATCATGAATTAACTTTGCATTTAAAATTGCTAACCCTTAGTTTTAAAACACAGACTGTTACTCTTAATTAGTTCTTATATTAAGAAACAATATATTTGCAAAGATTTTATTAATAAAATAAGAATAAGAATACATATTATTGAATAAATATGAGAAATTTATTTATTATTTTATTGCATTTGAACCTATTGTCAAAGTATAGAATAGTTTTAGCTTATGTGGAAATAAATTGAAACTTGATGCATAGCGATTTGCATATCAAATGAGGGATACTCGCACTTCTTCCGCAATATTAACATGCTATCTCAACTGAGCACTGGTGATTCTTATGTTTTCAATATATATATATATTAATTTTTTTTTAACTTGTGTTTTTTTGTTTTTCATATATATATATATTATAACCTAAGAAAAACAAATTAATGACCCATCAATAACCATAGCACATAACCATCTCAATAAGCCATCAAAATAAGTATATGATAGATTAAATGATAATATTGGCTGAGCTCAGATGGTTTCAGAATATCATATGCTACAATATCAAGAACAATGAGGTTAATTAAATAAAAAGAATGAATAAGCATTACTAAAGCAAGTGCAACATTTAATAAATTTAAAAAGAATAGATTTCTCATACTCTTATAAATTATAACAGATTTTATGATCTGAAGCATACATCATTAAAGGATTAGGTTATATTAAAAATTCTCCACCGCCAATGCCTCTTACAATTAAAAACGCATCTAACAACGATGACAAATATCTTACTAATATGATCAGATCTACAATTAAATTATTTTCATAAAAACAAAAGTATATCTTATTATGTTTTGCCACATTGATATTTTTTAAAACAATTTTGCTTTAAAATAATTTCCTTAACACTTTTCTGTAACTTAATATCTCAGGGTTCTTTAACTAATAGTTTAATTAATATGAGCTTTATTCTTCTCTTTTAATTTAGGATTATTAGACAAAGAATGAATACCTAGTAATACTCTTAAAATAATGTCTTCCCAAATTACAATACTAATTATTACAAATAACATGATAAACTCTTAATTTAAAATAAAATAATTTATTAGAAAAGCATTCAGATATGATGAGTGGATAAGGGATTTTATGGCCACTTAGAATACCTAACTACTATAGCCTAAACAACTAATTTTAACTTAAATTAAATAACTCCATTATTTAAATTTGTGATGAAGAATGAAAACAATTTTTTAAATGAAATCTGCCCTGGTTAAAGTGATCCATTTAATAATGAGAAAATAAAATAATCTATTTCTTAGATGCTTTCTTTACATCTGAGATGCAATTATAATAAAGTGACTGTCATGTCAAATAAGATACTTTTATGTACTCTCATTACATTCAATTAACAATAAATTTATAATAAACTTTTGTAATATTTAGATTTCTGAATAATATGTATGAATGATGATAGATATGCAAGAAGAAAATTAACAATAAAAACAACATTTATTTTTAACAATAAAGATACTTAACATACAAATGCTTTGAAATATTATAATATCAGAGTAAATTGTTTAAATACTCAGTTGTACAATCCACTATGAAGGAAAAATTATAACTGTATGGTTTACAGATGAATGAATGAAAATAAAATAAATACTAAATAACAATCATTATTCAGTGGTTAATAAAAATTTTTGCAATATTAGTATCATAATAAGTTCTCAAATTTACAGCATAACCATTCCATTATATTATCCCCTATAAATGTATTTAATACTTTTCAAACATCATTTACCCATACAGTGGTGAAATAACTTTTGAATGAGGTGTATATCATTTATTGAAGCCAAATGTAGAATTTTAATTTCTAATAAAATGCTTATTGGGCATACATTCTGAAATACTGGCAAAGCATCAAGATCTACATATCAAAGCAATTACAACCTACACTCTGATTACCCAAGAGTTTAATGGAAATTAAGAGGCCATTTATCTGAACTAACAAATTATACCAATTGTGCCAAGATCAAGTGATGGCAACATGCTGCACATGGTTTTATACAAAAATATATTGTAAATAAATCCACAATTGGTATAATAATACATAGCAAAGGGCAAGTGATGGCATGTGAGGGCAATATATAAGCTAGGACATTATTTCTAAACATATACACAACAAGAATGAACCATCAAAAATACAATAAGAATAATATTTGTCTTAAATACTGCATTTTATGCTTAATTATGATACAAACGTAATTCATGGAAAATATCATGCCATAAGAAAGAGACAAAGCTACATATCTTTGAAAACACAGGCAAGATAGAAATATTCATCAAAAACAATGATATGATCTCTTAAATAATACAATAACAAACTGATGTGTAAAACTGATAATGTAAATAATTATTGTGAAATATAACTTAATAAAATAAATTATGGCATAAAAATATGCAATACAATATACATCAGCTTCTATTATGTTTATCATTAGCATGTACATTCAAATAAATAACTTCATAAAAAGGGAATAAATATAACACTTTTAAAATACATGATGGAATAGAAATATTCTGAAAACTTTTGGAAAAATGCAGCTTATAACAATTTATAAAACTATACCAAATAGCAATGCATAAAATAAAAGAAAATATATAATATTATACAGTATCATAAATATTGAGACTTAAACTATACTCTTTTACCAAATAAAAATAAAAATGAAAGTCTCTTATTCTTGGTGTTCCAACCACTCAACAGGACACACTGTAAATGCCATTTTGAAAACATTGACAATTTCTCCATATTATTTAAATACAGCAAAATTCAAACTTCACATAAAGCACTTTAATACAAACATTATGCAATAAATTTCCATATAAATACTAGCACAAGAACATATGGATGGCCATTTAACTTTTGTGAAATATATTTCAAAATAAACCCAGTTAATGATGCATTTCTGATTTATCACTCAATATTATATTAAACTCTTATCTTTTTGGAAAGCACACACTGTTGATAAAATTGTGAAATAATATATTCCATAAAAGAGCAGATTCTTAACTAATAATAATGACAAGAGAGAAATGTAAACATTTATAAGAAAGCAGGATAAGTTTATATTACTTAAATGAAATTATTTTAGGAGCATTCATGTTCAAATTATCTGCAATACAATTTATTCTAGTTGCTGTGGAGAAGTGCAAATAATTAAAAGATAATAATAATAAATCTGAATACATTGTTCATTAATATCGAGGAATATTATTTTTCAATTGTATATTATAAGTGAATAAGCTTCTATAGAGTAACCAAAGTCAATAATTTTAACTTCATTAACTTATAAAAATATTTCCCCTTGCTTTTATTAAATTTAATACGAGAAGAATATTCATTGAGTGAATAGCTTCCACCCCACTGATATCAATAGTAAAAACATCATTTTAGATGTAATAGCATTTAAAATAATTTATTTTGTTAGATAAATAAATATAATCCTTTTTAAAATTGATGTATTTGAATAATAAAATGTACATTATAATAATTTTAAAAAGTCATTCTTCCTTAATGTATATTTAAAATACATTTTAAAAATTGAAAGAAATGTCAGTTTAGACTAAATTAAATATTTTCTTGTCAGAGCATAATTAAATTTAATTAACACACTTACATATCTTTTTTCTATTATATATCAGGTTCTGCCATCTGGAATTTAATAGACTATCAATTCAAAATGATAAATCCAAAGAAAACCACTTTTCAAAATGTGAACCTTTTAGGCAAAAATATTTTTTTAAAATAAAGCTGCTTAAAATACTTAAATAGTCAAAACTGTTTAGCAGTCTTAAAATTACCATATATAGTAAATTTAATGTTGTAACGGTCAGAAAACGTGTGACTCGTAAACATAGTGCAGAATTCGACCACCATACAGAACAGCAGCACCATCGAGTAGCGAAGCCACCCGTGGTACTGAGTTCGAACATAGTTTATCGGTTCCACAATACAATCCACGAAACAACGCATCTGATGCGACATTAGTAAATATTTCCTTAGGCACGGTGGTCAGGGATATGCAAGAGACTCATGATTTTATTCTCGAGTTAGCCAATAATCAAACTAATATTAATTAAACATTCATATTTACATAATCGAGGAAATATTATATAGAATGGGTATCGAATAAATGAAACGTAACTGCAGACGTATAGTTTAAAATTATTTATTAATACATTTTAATAAAATCATTTACTAATAATATGTTAGGGATTCAAAGCTTCAGTAGTGGAATTTGCGACATGATTATATTTTAAAGAATACATTTATTTATTTAGACATTATTTTATATTGAGGATTTCAGTAGCGGTATTTCCGATACTGAAATGTTTACAAAAGGAATTCACTTATTTGAAGGCGTAATCTAGCTACCTAAAATTCTCAAGTAAGTATTTCTAATGCATGCCTGGAGGGATTTATACCTTTGCAATGCAAGAGTCTAAAGTATGGGTTATAAGAGTAATGGCAGACATATATTTATTTAATTAAAATATTTATTTATAACTAAGGGCAAACATTTATTTGAGAGTGATTTATGAAGATAATGCAGAGGCGGAGTGATATATAGAAGAATAAAATTAAGTAAAGGAACACGTGGTACGCTTTAGAAAGGCGATATGGAATGGCAGTATATTGAAACTGCAATGCCGCGAATGGGTTTATAAGAGTGTCGGGCTGGTCTCTGCCTCGACCCGATGAAGTAAGGTGTCACATAAGCATAACCAGGGACAAGCGGTCCATGTCGCAGTTTTGCCGGCTGGCTGCATGACGTGGTCAAATCCTACGGGAGCACCCATTATGCCCGCTTGTGTAGGATGACTGGGGTTAATTTCAACCCTGAAGAATCCGGAAATTTCACGGCAGAATGGGTCATCGCATCTCTAAAACGTAACACATGTATACTGTATAAACGATTATGATGAGATTTAAATAGATTTCTGACTCGGCCCTACATTATCAACATTTACTAAAGAACGTTGGTGACTCTCAAAGAAATGTAATTTTCTGGAATTATTCATGATGATTTAATAAATACAAAACCTATATAAATTGGGAATTATTACAACTAATATGCCAGCCATTTGCGAAGTAGTAGACCCTGCATTACAATAAATGATGCACTGAATGCGTGTCGATTTATATGAAAGTGAAGTTATTAAGGAAATAAGAATGTCAGGCTGGTCTCTGCCTCGGCCCGACGAAGTACATATTAATGAAAATGTGACACGCATTCACTGTTTCAAACGATCATAGATTTAAACTTTGAAAATTGAAATAATTATGAGCATGCAATAATTAAATAATAAATATAGATAAAATGTAGATTTTAAAAATACGCACCCAAGATAGAATGAGGTAAGCTAGATTAGTAGAGAAATTTACACATTAAGTTAATTATTCAGTTTTAGTTATACATATGGTAGTTTTACATTTTATAATTTAGATAAGTAGTATGAAGAAGAGCTATAGCATATTATTAGAGTACTCTAGAGTTTGAACACAGACAGGTACCTGTTTTATAGGAAGATTTTTGAGTCCATTGTTTAGTAGCAAATAGTTCATGAGTGGCAATTCTTTCTTGTATTTAGATATTTCATTTAATTTCACGGCAGCAGCAGCTTTCTCATTCAGTTCAGGCAGCAGATCTTCATGGTGAATTTACGATGGGCAATGGAAAGTTCGGCATCCGATAGGCCATCTCCCGATGGAGAATAATCTAGGTGCTTTACTCGGTCATACCTTGGCAGGAACAAATTATTTTTATTATTTTTGGAGACTCTCAGTGATTGAGAGCAAAGCTAAAGTTTAAGTGAATGTCTCCAGCAAGTCTAAGATGGCCTCTTTTCTTATCTTGATCTCTCACATTTTTGTTAAGATATTTTTAGGTTCTACTTAATCTGCCCTGAGGATAATCAATGCATTTTGTTGGTTTTTAATTAAAGAAAGCTGCCGTTCTATTGTTTACATTTTACATTTACTAATTATACTTTGGGGAATTTTTCTTTAATAATCGGAATCTATTATCTATTATCTATCACTGACCGATGCTTTTAAATTTCAAAAACAAAAAGGGAACATAAGATTATTTTAACTTTTAATTAAATATTACATCAGATTTTTTTAGAATTATTATTAAATGAAATTTAAACAAAGCAATAAATACGAACTTTATAATCCAAAATAAATGATTAAAATTATACAAAATTATATAACTAAAAGAAATCTAAATTATACTATTTTATCCCTATTTATTGCCTTTAATTTGAGATCGAAATGTGTGCGTGTTTATGCTGAATTCTACATATATTTATACATTTTTAATATTGCTACACACACAATTCGATACCAAAAAGTTTAAATTTGGGTGGGATAGACCGGTCAGTGAGAGACGACAGAAAAAGATGAAACTTAAGATTCGAATACGAATCTTACTGTTTCAATGTATAATATTGTCTATTTCTAAGAAGTAAATTAATATTCAATAAAAGTTCTTATGCAACAATGATGCTTTATGCAGAAATCAATTGAAGCACATAAGTCCATAAAATAACATAATATTAATAAATACTTTGTTGACTTTTCCATCATATTTCTCTGCAATATAAATTTCAAATATTGAAAGTTTCAATTTAAATCTTCTGAACCTGGACAAAATTATTAGCAATTCATATTTTAACTTTTAAAACAAACAAAAATTTATTAAAAGCAATTAAAATTTAATAAAATTTAACAAGTAAATGAACAAGTTAATTGAAAAATAAATAAATGAGTGTGAGCTTATGTGCTAACTAGTTCTATTTATAAGATAGGTAATGTAACTGATTTTTGGTGAATTAAATTGGCATCCAATATACCTATTGTTGACCTGCAGTTCTTAAATTTTACAAATTAATTAGTATCCTGGGAAAAATTATTAAAAATAAACTAATTTACATTTCTATCTAGACATTAATAAATTATTACAACTTTAAAATAAATTATTTAGAAAAACTAAGAATGTATAAGAATAAAAATAAAATAAACTATTCCATATTACATTATTTCAAATAGAATATTATCTTACATTATTAACTTAAACATATTTATATTGTTTAATTGATTTAAGCTCCCAGAACATTTTAAGGTAATACTTTTTAAAATAAAAACTTTTAAAAATAATTTTTAACATTAAACTAACAAGGAAATTAAGATAAAAATTTACACTCCATGCATTCTTTACTAAAAAAATTAATAGCTTAATTACTAAAATTAATTATTAATTTTTTTCAATTAACTATTTAAAATTATTTAATTAAACTAATTTTTATCATAATTATCATTAAATAAGGTAGACTTCTTATTAATAAATTCTTTAAATAAAAATACACTTTTATTAACACAGATAATTTAAATATTAATAACTTAACATTAAAGATTTAAACTTGTTTTTAGATTTTAACTCTAATATAATAGTTAATGTTAAGATGGTTTTACTCTTAATATTTTTTAAAAATTAATTTAATAACATTTCAGGGTAATGATATTCCTAAACTAAGCATTTTAAAATGAAAAACAATTATTTATGGGTTTAAGGCATTATACATAAACTATTAAAATAACTTTTAAAGCTATTATAATTATAGCAATTGTTATAAATAGACTCAAAAAATATATCAACATATAAATATTAAGCAATAATAAAGTTTGCTTACTACAAAAATTAAACAATGAAAAATTATTTTTTAAAATACTGAGCAACTATATAACTGGATATTTTGGAAGAAAGCTAAAGATTACGATATATAAATATAAATAATTCTTAATAATGGCCATACAATAAGTCAAAACATTGGAAGAAAATAAATAATAAAAAAAAAACAGTTCATAAAATAAAATAAACATTTTTTTAAAATGTGTTAAAGGATTTTAAAGTTTTTTAAATATAATGATAATAATTGACCATATTTATAAAGAAAAAGATGATATACTTGTTATTCATTTTCTTAAATGATGATTGATCTTTGTTTTTTCTAGCTACAGTTTTTGACAAATTATGCAATAAAAGAATGACTGCCTTGTATTGTGCTCTATGCTGTTATTTATATAGATGATTACCATGAACACACTTTAAGTGAAAGTCCAAATATTTAAATCAATTGAAATATATACAGATATTCTTGCTAATTTTCTATATAACATTATGGAGCACAATAACATATTATCATTCTCTTATTGTATCAAAATTCAAACACTATGACTAAGAGTAGAACAGTTACTTCAAGATAGAACTTCCATGTTTTAGTTATATATGTCCTGTATGTGAAGGGTTAGGGTGATTTATGGTCAACATGGGTAAGATGAGAAGGTCAGAACCAATGTGGGCTTTGATCATTCCATTATCTGACTTTCAATAAAATGAATAGCTGAAGAGTTGTGGAGTAAAGTGGATTGAAGCCTGTCCATTAAAGTATGAAGATTGGCTATCTTAATATAAGCTGAGCATTGATTAAATACATGTGTGGAGATGATAATCTGGACCAACTGATGAGTGCTGGTTCAGCACGAAATACATTTATTGGTGATTATTTATCTTTTTGACATGTGTGTGATCAAGTGTATCAGCAGCATGAGATAGCATAGATGTGAAAGTCTGAGTTCAAACCCCTATATATTACATATTGGAGTGCAGGTATGAAAAAGTCTGTACTATAAAAAATATTTATATATGGCATTGTAAATGTTTTACTTTTCTAATTTAATGCTTGAATATGATTGCAGAGCTTTAAAATAAATTATAACAACTCTGCTTTATAAATTAAAATGTCAGTGGAGTTAAAATTAATATATACCTTATATACTGATTAATATAACATTCGTTCTTCATGATAATCTTCTGAACAATAACACAAAGATCAATAAGACATGGCCATTATTTTAATACATAAGTTATTAAACACTGTTGATAAGGGGGAAATATTATTTTAGCAATAGCGCTTCAAAAGAATAAGTACTCTTCTGTGTTAGATATATTATGACTCTGTAACTGTTTATCGTATCAAACCAAATAAATATAATAATCAAAATACTCTACAATAAATACTATGAAATTTAATATGCTTATATAAAGTAAAAATAAAATCTTCGCTATAGCCAGCTTATGGCATGGAGTAAAATATAGTAAGCTGGCTATAGCAAATATTTTATTTTTATTTTATATAGGCATTCTGAATTTTGTAGTATTTATTCTAGAGTATTTTGATTATATATGTATGATAAAAATTAACAAAAATTATTTAGCTTGTTAACAGTATTTTATTACAGACAATGAAGAGATGCATATTTAAATATTTTTGTCATAGATTTTTAACACTAAAACAAATTAAACCATTTATTAGAATTAATTGCGCTTTTATTCTTGTCTTAAAAAAGGATAACTTCACTCTCGGGGAAACTTTAAAAGTACGATAAAAAGAACAAATCTCCAAGAATTTGTGTTTCATTTGATTTTTTTTTTATTATTATTACTTTTGCTACTATTTTTTTTTTTGATCACTCTTTTACACATTTAAAAAAAAGTGATTAAAAAACAACGCTTATAATTAAATATTGTAATAAAAAAGGAAATATATCTTATTCAGATCAGTAAAGATATTTTTGTTCACATTTATACTTTATTAACTTTTAACAGAATTTTCAATTATTTTTTTCTAAAGGTCTTGGTTTAATTTAGTTTAAAATTTAATTAGAACAATTCTAATTGGCAAATAATTTTTCATTATTTGTTACCTTTGATAATTCTAACATTAGTCGGCCTCATAATAATATTAAATTCTTATTAAAAGTTTATTTAATTTTTAATGTCTTTATTCTAATTTTTCTGTTAAATATATTTATTCTGCCTTGATTATTAAAGATATCTTGCCAAAAGAAATACTAGTGGCACGATAAATATTATATAAAACATTAAGCCATTGCCACTACCTTAAAAATAATAATATTCTTTATTTTCTCTTTAACCAGGTACCAGTTAAACTAAGACTTTGTGAACAGCTAAAAATGCTAATAGCAAAATTTATTCAAACCATGTATGCAACTTAGAATACATTTAGATAGTGGTTGTATTCAATATTAAAACTTTAGCCAGAGTAAAATCCATCAATCAGAACAAAAGATAATAAAATTCACAACGTTCTACAATCATTATAATAATGGATACCGGCAAAATCTTTACCTTTAGATAAAAAAATAAACGCTTAGCAATAAACAATCTTTTATTATTTATTTTTCATTCTTTTATTGTTAGAATTAGTATTCCATATTCTTACAAAATGTTCCTTATAGTTTTTACATTATAAATGAGAGTGGGGGTGTAGTGTTTTGTAAAAATGGCAGACATGTTTATGCACTCCAGAAAAACTAGAAATTATTCGAGAGGTTGTTTTTAGATCGCGCTCTGATGACTGAGGAATTTAATTTAGGCATTGACATAATGGCGATCGACAATTCCAAAAAATATTTGCTGATTGCAAATATTTCTGGATAAGAGACGTTACCTTATTGGACAGTGTATTGATTGATTGTTGCAGTTATCAGAAAGCGATAAGAAGACTGGGTAATAACAATGCAGTGTAATATAGAGAGTAGTAGAGAGCAGTCACGCAGTATTGGAGTAGCGGACAGTATTGAGTGCATCTACAGTAGAGTTACTGTTCAATTCCAGTGCCCAGTGGAAATGTAGTTCACGGGTATAACTGAAGGAGACCACAGCTTGAGGAAACCATCTGGATAGCAGCTGAATAAAGAGTTGAGTTTCCAGCGGTTTTCAAGTGAAGTAGACTGTTGCAGAGACGTAAGCTGTAAGGAGCTTAAGGTCAGTTGCAGTGCTTACTACGAAGCGTTCGTGTACAGCTAAACTGGACTGGGGCGAAGGTATGCCCATTGTGAACCGTTTTTGTAGCAGCCAGCCTGAAAAAACATTGTGTGAATTTAACTTTAGCGAACTGTAGAAATAGATTCGTTGCAGACCATTCGTTTGGAGAGCATCTGTTGCAGAGAATACAGAGTGTGTTTAGAGCATTCATTGCAGATCATTCGTTGGAGAGCATCTGCAGCAGAGCATTCGTTGCAAGAGAACATCGTGGGAATTAAACATAGTTATTTGCTGACCACACAGTCAGACTTGCGGATATAACATTGTCACAGTCAGACTGGCGGATATAACAGGGGGAGGGGAATAAATGTTGTTTAACCCAAAAAATTTAGTATAAACTCTGATCTATAACTATACATTTAGAATCAATTAGCTATGAATTAGACTAATTTTGATTTTTCTCAATTTAATATTATAATTAATACTATATCACTTAATTAATCTTTGCATCCTTTGTTCTACTTAGTATGTACACAAACATTCATTTATATGCAATATATTTTAATATTTCATCCATCCATCCATCCATCAAAAAATGTTTTTTTTTATTTTTAATCAAGAAAAATAAAGCGTAATTATCGAAAATAATTGCGAATGAGGAATTAGATGCATTTAGAATTTTAATCATTTAATGTGAAAAACAGATTTTAAAAACAAATTTATTATTAAAATATTTTATTTTTGTGATTAATTAATATTTATAATTAGTTATTTACTTTCATTTACTTAGTAAAAAATCACACACTAAAAGTAATTAAACAGAGTAAATCTAAAACTTGAAATATATATATATTGTGAAAAAATACGTGGTAGCCATACCGTGAAGAAGGAGAAAAGAAAAAAAATTAATAATCTAAATTCCAAGTAGAAGACGTAAGAAGTAAATTGAAGATTAACTGGTAGAAAAAGTTTCAAAATTGAAAGCATTAAATGTAAAAAACAAGAGAGAAAAGTTGATAAATTTTTAAACCATTAAAGGAATGTCCCAAAATTTAAGTTGTGATTTTGCAAATATAAAAATGTTGGAGTTTTCATAATATACTACTTATATTTCCATGCATATAATAAGAACATTTGTTAATTTTTTGTATATGTTTGATTGAGTTTTAATTATGATGGCAACAAATAGATTAAATACACCATTAAATTCAAGTGGTGAAAAAAATTGATATCTATTAAAATATAACAAATACACCTAGTGAATATTTTCATAAATATAAAATATGATGAAAATTTCTTAATAAATGTTTAGATTAATTTTGAAGCAAAATTAAATGCCTTATTTAATAAAGGTTCTAAAACATTTATTCAGTCAGGAATTGTAAATTAGACGTAAATTAAATAGTAATGTTAGATTTAATTCAATCAAGATTTAGTGGTTATTCTGAAGGAGGGGTGTGTGAACACTAGATTTTCTCAAAAGAATTAATTGCCATATAAGTAATGCAGACAATTGCATTACCCAATAACCATAAGAAGATAAAAACCCAAAATTGGGTAATAAATGAGTTCAGAAATAACAATTGGCATGAGACAATAATCATGGAAAATATCCTTACTTCAAAAATTATACAAGTAAACATAGAACACATCCCACTACTGTGCCAGAAACTACTCGCAGAGATATAAATCTCTGGGAATGAAATCAGAGATTTAATTGTTTTATAATGATAGTTTTCTTTCAACAAAAAAGAGAAGAAAATATAAAAATTAGTTTAGTATTGGCTTTCTGATAAATTCATTACAGATACTTTGTTTAATAGGAATTATATTAAAAATAAATTGAACATATGATTTAAATTCTTTGCCTTTTTAATTGTCTTCTTATAAGGTTTAAAAAAATTACTATTTGTTTGAGAACAAGAAAATAGTATGAAGAAAGAATATTACTTTAAATAATTTATTGAATAATATATAAAAGAGAAAAGTGAAAGAAATAGCATTCTTGGAAAACTTTATATTATTTCTCATTTTTTGTAAGAAATTATATGTAAGTCAAAGTAATTTGAGTTTAATTGAAACAGTAAAAGTTCATTAAAGTAGAGCAAAAAATAAATAGTTTGGTTCTGGTATATATTCATGAAAGAAATACAGGCCACAAGATTGTGTCTGAGCAAGTTAAAATTGACTTTGTGTTTGGACAGGTTAAGGTTGACTTATTTTTAAAAAAATCAAAAAATAAATGAAATCCATTAGGCTGTTCTTAGATTATATAAATTGGTACTTATATAGTTTGCCTGCTGGAATCTTGCCATCCATTTTTTAAAAAAATAATCCACTTTCAGGGGCTTACAACACATGGCATAAACAATATGGTTAACTGTAAGTTATGGTATTTAATAAATGTTTTATTTATTTATTAAAATGATAAACACAAAAGTCTAAAGGACTGTAATTCAAAATTTTTTTAATGTAAATACAGTAAATTTTTTTAAAAAACATCATTTAGCAGTCTATAACAAATGTGCAGACTGGCATCACTTTTCTGGTGGGCAGTATCCTGTAATTTTGAAAATATTCCAATGAAATATTCCAGATTTTAATCATATTTTCAAAAATGATACAGTAAAGAAGGAATGTTAAAAAAACCACATGTAAACTAATGTTAAAAAAATTTACAATAATTTGTCATTTGTTACCTGTTAGCTTTGTGTTAACAATTTTGAAAATATTCCAGCGCATCTTGTTCTGTTGATGAAATATTCTAAATTTTATAATTTTACACAAGGGTTACTGAGTGCTTAAAGAATGATAATTTTAGTGCCACATGTTAAGTGTTCAGGACATGTTATCATTTGAACATTATGTTCTAAATGGAATTTATTGAAAAATGTTTTTGAATTTTTTTAAAATTAACAATCAATTTAGAATTGTGAATGTTATTTATTTTAAAAAAAAAATGGGATTAGCCCTGACATAATTTCCATTCACAAAATAACATAAAAATGTTAACACTCAGTGAACATTTAACATGAGGCTAACAGATAACAAATGACAAATTATCATTTTTTTAAACATTAGATTCCACATGGTTTTTTCAACATTTCTTCTTTATTACATGATTTTTGGAAATATGATTAAAATGTGGAATATTTCATCAGCAGAAAAAGATGCAATGGAATATTTTCAAAATTATGGGATAGTGGTTACCGAAAAATTGATGTCAGTCTGCATTTTGTTAGAGTCTAGTAAATAATGTTTTTTAAAACAAATTATTTACTGTATTTACATTGAAATTTTTTTGAATTATGATCCTTCAGACTTTTTTGTTTCTTTATCATTTTAATAAATAAAAAAGAACAATTATTGAATACAATAACTTAGAGTCAGCTGCCATATTGTTTATATCATTTGTTCTGAGCCCCAGGAAATCGATTTTTTAAAATAAAAAACAGATGGCAAGCTTATAGCAGGTTCACTATGTAAGTACCAATAAATTATAATAAATAATAAAAATCACATGTAACAGCTATATAAATATGTATTAATAATAATTATACATAAAAAAGTTCTTTTCAGAACAGGGTTTTGTGCTTTTTCCAAATGTTAATCATTTATTTTAATGTTAATCAATTATTACAGCTAGAACAGATTGAGTATAATAAAACATCCATCGATGATGGCTTTTTATGTATAATTAATCATTAATATGTGTTTATATTGTGGTTGTATATAATTTTTATTATTTATTATAATTTAAAAAGAATGAAATAAAGAGAATAATTAACTCATATCTTATTGAAGATATATGATTCTAAAGCTATTAACTTATTTAAGAATTTTTTGATACTAAAGGTAACTGAATTGTAAATGAGAATTAGGAAAAATTAAGTTAGTATGTACATAAATTGTGCTTGTGTTGCTTTGCAAATGTGAACTCTACCTTGGCAGTGAAACCAATAATTGTGACATTTTAAATTTTGATTAGGGTTTTGATTCTGTATTAGTATCACTTAATTATTTTCTTGATAGAAATGAAATTAATTGAAAAATTAAACAAGACCAAATCATTTCATCTAGAAAATCAGCAACAGCAGATTTATTAATACAGTATGAAGAAGATTTTGCTAATAGACTTGATATCATTTACAATTATAACCATTGCACTGAAGCAAAAAAAAATTACCAAAGTAGATCTTATCAATATATGGAAAAGATGAAAAAACAATATAGCAAAATGTTGGAGTGAGAAATTATACAATAATTTTGCTGTGAAGCTCTTCAATTAAATATCGTATTTCATGAGTTACAAATAGCTCATCTTTTTCAAATAAAGTTTCTCATGAAATTTGAGAATAAATTTATTTATATAAGAGTTGATTTCACTTTCATGAGTAGTCAGACATAGTTGTATCCAACAGAATGGAAATACCATGCTCTATGATATCATCAATATTCCTGTCATTACAAAAGAATGAATTGAGTTTGATCAATAATTTGCTTAAACCATACACTTTCTAAACAACAGAAGATTATTACAGTAATTTATGCTAATAATACTGCTACTGCCTCATGCAATTTTGAGAAGCATCTCAGGCATTCCTATTATTTTTAAAGTAATATCTTGAGAAACACTTTAAAATTATATAAAAGTACTTTTGATACTGAAGAATCACATTCTACTAATTTAATAGGCAAAAAAGAAACCAAACCTTTTTTAGATAACCTACCTGCAATTCAGAATTTCTTCACTCTAATCATTATGAAGTAATTGAGTTTTTTTATAAAATGTGTATTTTTTATCATAATTTTTATTAAAAAAATTCATAGAATAGTGAATTAGAAAATGGAAATTAACTTGCAACAACAACTGGATTTCTGGATCTTTAAGCATAAATTTTAGTATTGGTATTTTATTTTACTTCAATTTTAAGAGCTCTTTTTAAATTCATACAGTTAGTAGCAGATTCAGCCTAAAAAGAGATGTTTTAATTGATGTCATACGGCAACATTAGGTGTTATAATTCATTAGCATAGTAATGATAGAGGCAGAACTCTATTATTCAATAAATGAGAAGAAATCTCTCAAAGAAGTAATAGAAATTTCTTTCAAAAAATTTAACAATTTTTATTGGTCAGACATAGTAGGAATCAGTGATCGCAGATATTATAAATTTTGAATCACAGTGACTTTATCAATGGCAAACTGATATAATGGATTCTGTTGTTATAGATACTTAAAATCATTTAATATCACAGTATAGAAAACATAGATGCTGATATCCTTAACAAAATATTATTTAATCTTTATAATGTCATCTAATGGAGAAAACATATTTTACCACTATCATTGTTTTACTTGCTAATGATTTTATGAAAATAGATTTGTAACAACAACTAAATATGTTGTCAAAGATTGACCCAAAATATGACATGCCTATTAAGTATTTCTATAATCAATTACCTTCATGCCATTCATAATATCAACAAATAAAAAAGATCAATGATGAATACAAACTGGTGAGTAATATTCTTTCATAAGATTAAGATCAATGAAAATCTAAGTTTGTAGGATCTTACACTCCCTGGAAAAGAATTTGTCATTTACTGCTTATATAAATGGTGTGGTTCTAGGAAAGCAGAACAAGGGTAAAACTAGTAGTTCCACTTAAATGATTGTGTTGCTGCATATTGTTCATACTGAAGACTATGTCATACCTTCTTGAGATCATATCCTGAAAACAAAAACAGCACAGAAATTTTGCAACCTAATATTCCTAACAGGTGCAATGTCCTTTTGATAAAAACTTTTATAGACTATTGCCTCCATTCTGGCAGTAGAGCATGTATTTTTAAATATACTAATTAATATTATATCCAAAGTAGGTGACAGAAATACCATCAACATTTTGTAAAATTGTCAATTTCATTTTATAATAAATCTCAAAGCTATCTTGTTGGATGATAGCATTCCATTTCTTTTCAAGAAATGAAGATCTAAATGAATAAGAAGCAAATCTGGTTTTTATTTATTTTAATAAGAAATAATCTGCTTAACTTCTATAAATAATGATTCAGGAGTTAAATCATTGTTTTATGTGTTTATCAATCAAAATGTTCCATGAATGGGGTCAAAAATACAAACAAGTTGTTAATTATATTAAGTAAATCTTTAATGAATCTACAGTATTTTCATTGATGCAGTAACACTTTGAATGGCACAATACCAACTCTAATCAAATATAAACTGCCAGTGATTCCAGATATTGATTTGGATTAAAAAAAGGTTAAAGAAAATCTGTTAAAATGATCAAAATTTTTAAAGACCCAAGATAATTCAATCACTGAAGTATTCAATAGTTTTTATGTTAATAAAAATGCTCCTTGTAAGTAATGCACACCTGCATTAATATATGAATTCCCTTTGACTTTATAAAGGAATTTATAATTTTGTGAAGATTTACAAAAATAAAACATTTTTCTCAAAAATTAAATAAGCATCAAAGAGTCTTACACTACTTATAGTTTAAAATCAGTAATGGTAAACAATAATGATAATCAAAAGCAATACCAGATTAAATCGTAAAACTGATTAAACAGATAATTTTTATGCATTTATAAATTATTGCTTGTTTTATTGTTATTATATATGTTATGTTTTATATACACACACATAAGTGAAGACTTCAGACCATTCAAAGAAGTATGGAGAGATGCATGTTGGGAGTAACAAGAAGAGATCGAAAATGCAATATATGGGTAAGAGAACAAACAGGTGTTATTGACCTTATTGAAAAAATTAAAAAACTGAGCTACATATTCATGGAAGAGATGATAATAGATGGACAATTAAAATCTTAAATTAGATTCCAAAAGATTTAAAAGACCCAGAAAGAGACCACATGTGAGATGGATGGATGAAATAAGAAAGTGTGCAAGGGTGATGTGGAAAAGAGAAGCTAAAGATTGAAGAAGGTGGATTGAATTTGGAGAAACCATCCTGCAGTGGATTGATAATTCTTGTTGTTGATGATGAATGAAGACTCATGGATCAAGGTGGCTACTATAGTAAACTTGATATTAAAGCACATGCACATATACCTATTGATATCAACTACTAATAATATAACATCACTCTGTATTTGTGTTAATTCTCTTGAGAAAAGGGTTATCTGATTCAAATTATAACCTGATGGTGCCTTATATAAATATCATTACTGATTAATTACTACATCATCATCAATAGTTACTCACTTATATTATCATTATTGTCAGTCATCCCTTAAGTTGATGATGTTGCATTAGTAGATCAAATAACTCTCCAACTCAACACTAATGCTAAAATTCTGTTATCCAGTTGTGATATACTATATCTCCACATTATCTTTTAGACCCTTATAATTTATATATATTCTTTTGAATGCAGGAAGTATTTATGGTTTACTATTTTCATTGCTTACTGTATCACATATTAAAATATTTAAACAAATACATCTATTAAAAATTATTAATCAATAATATATATATATAGACAAGTGTCCATATCCTAGAAGCGAGCATTTATCTTAAAATTTTATCTCTATAGAAATTGATAAAAGTGGTCATATTATATTTCTTTTGCCTAAGTTGTTACTATGTTTGACCTTCTGATGACTTTCAGATCATAATGCAATTATTAATTAGGCTATATGGTTTAAATTGACTTGAGAATAACAAATTTGTCTAATTTCTCTCATAAATTTCCCAAAAACATAACTCAGGTATGGTTGAAAGACTTTTCTTTTCATTAAACAACTTTGAGAAAAAAATTATTTCACCAAATTTTTAAAGATAATTTGGATATTTTTCTCCAAAGCTTTCTAAAAATAAAAATAATTTCAAAAAGAAGCAAGAATTCCATTTCTTGTCAAGCCTCTATTGGTTAATCTATTGTTGATTTTAGTGATTTGTATTGGTTAGTTGTTGTAATAATTATACTCAAAAAGAAAAAAAATATGTTCATTATATATATTTTAATAACTTGCAATTATAATTACAAATTTGATTTGCTTAATTGTTATAAAAGTTATAATTTAAATAAAAGATTAATAATATTTTTTAAATTCTTAAAATTTATTATACAGTCATATTTATGTATAAAAAAGTCTCATATTTAATGAAAGGAGGTAAAATATTTGCCTGAAGGTTTGTAATAATTTTCTACTTTAGCCAGTTTTAGACATAATTTTTCATAATGTCTAAATTTCAACATACCATTGGGTCCATACTTAGTATTTGTCTGAAGGTTTGTAATGTTCAGACAAATACTAAGTACTCAGTATGTATCTGATGCTATATTGAAATTCAGACATTATAAAAAATTATGTCAAAACTGGCTGAAGTGATGTAAAATAATATGATTAATATTAATAAAGAAACACCTGTAACATTTCCAAACATATGCATTTTTTAAATTTTTTAATTTAAAAATTTTAGTGTTTTAAAATAATATTTAATATCTGATTTTAATTTTCATAATTCCAAAATAATTCAGTCACAAAAACTTACTTACAGAAATGGATTTATGTAACAGAATTTATATCAAAACATTATCTATTTGCTGGTTATATAATTCTTTGGATGCCATTAAATATATAAAAAAAATCTATATAATTTTAATTTTACCACATATATTCTAATCATATGAATAAAGATTTTTGAAAAAGGCACAAGACACATTTTATTCTGAACTACCATTGAATATTTGGCTAAGTACACATAGAAAAATCAAACTTATAAGTGAATTATTATTACACCTTAAAAAATAAAATGGAATTGAATTAATTATTCCATGGGCTGAGTTAAATAGTAATAGATATATTTAACTTTAATTAAAATTCAAACATATATCTGGTTAAAAATTATGTGATAATTTCTAACCTAAAAATAATTAGTAATAGTAAACGTATTTAAAAATGGTACCGCAGTTGTGTCTGCAGTAAATTTGACAACTTCAAAATATATTTGTGTATATGGGCTCCAAAAAAAGTTTACTATTAAATAAAAGGAAACCACTAGACTTCTCTTTGAGGTTTTAAAAGAACAAACATGGCAAACTTCTAATGCACAAACAATTTTGTTATTGTTATTATACAAGTATAGAATAACAAGCATTGTGAGTGTATTGATTTTTAAACTCTGGGGCTGCCTGATAAATCTTAACTAAAATATTAATTGATTTTTTTTTAATGCAAAATAAATAGTTATGTAAATGATTTATATATATATATAATTGTAATCATGACAGATAAAATTAATATTCCCACCGAGGCTTTAAAATTACCTTTCAAGGAAGTAATTAGTAACCAATGGCAGGGAATGTAAAAAATTATCTCATTGAATACCCAAGTTGACATTGGATTATGCATTTTTAATTAAGTAAATGAAAACTACACAAATAGAAATAAGAACTGAGTAATATTAAATAGGATATTGGTGAACTTTCTAAAATTAGAAGAAAAATAAAAAGATGATTTAAAAAAGTGAGCATATACTTTATAACAAAGGCCACAAATTTGGGAAGTGCAAGTGAAATAGGATTCATTATAAATAAAAGTTAAAAACTGCATTGTGGAGATTCAAGTGAAAATAGCAAATGCATCAGACCAAACACTATTTTAAAATTCTCATGGATAAATTTATTGCTAAAAGTAGTAAAAGACTGAATGAGAAAAGATTAAATGATAAAAGTTTTTTGAATAAATTTGATTGTGATAATAAAAAAGAGAGAGAATACAAACTAAAGGAAAATTATATGTTATGAATTCTTTTTTTGAGGAAATTTTTAATTGGAAATGGACAAGAGCATTTAAATGATCATTTAGCAAAATTGGATTACACTTTGACAAAGAGAAAATATTTATTTCAAAATTATGATTTAGCACAGAAAGCGTTTGAATATAACGTATACATTTCTTAAGCAAGTTAGTATTATCAATTGATATTCTTAATTTTTAGAAATACTCCAATAAATTTATTACTTTAAGAGTATTGATAGACATTAAAATCAATTCAGATATAATTGTAATAAGAAGAAGATAATAAGAAGATAAGGGATACTTTATTAAGAACTGCTAAAAAGAAAACTGATTAAAAAAAGTAATAGTTCACTATATTTGTTTCTGAGAAAAATCAGTGTTAAATAAAAAAAGAAATTGAACATCTAAAGTTTTGTAAAAAAAATTGTAAGAAAAAGAGTTAAAAAAAGTTTTAATTGTTATTTGATAAGGAAATCTATAGAAAACAGTAAAAATTCTCCAAATGGCAAAGCAACATCTTAAAACTGGAAATTGGGCAATAAAAAATTGCAATTATTACTAAGAAGATTTTGAGATGTCATTACGAAATGTGTTAAAATGTTCAGCCAATAAATTAATCAGTATATTTATTGTATCTTCTGAATCTGAAATATTTTAAATGAAGAAGTGAGACATGCAATTAAGAAGAAAAAAGTTCCAAGAAGGAAATTATTAATGATAAAGAAGATATTAGAAATTGTAGCTCCTAGTAATTCTATACAAATTCGTTATCAAGATAATTGCAATTGTTTAGGGTCAACTTTGGAATTTAACCAAGCAAATAAACAAGCTCAATTTAAAAATTGTTTTAATAAAGTGGATTATACCCAACTATTGTGAGAAATTGTAGACAGGACCATTGAATATGAGTTGCCATTATTTTGCTTTGGATTTGCAGATTAAACTGCATTGAATTTTATAAGCATATCCATTGATTAAAGCACTCGCATCATCAAAATATAGATCCAGGATAAGATTACATTCTGTAAAATATTTATCAAAATGCATGAATTAGATTAGATTACATGTTGATACTAAAAATAATATCAAAATGCATTAGCAATAATTAGATTACATGTAAATATTAGGAATATTAACATAAGTAAGAATGTAGAACAGAAAGATTTTAAATGAACAATCTTTTTAAGATTTACAAAATGGTTTTAATAGAGTTAAATGGGAATCTAAGAGAATAAAAATGAATTAAGTTCAATTAAGTGGTTTAGATTTGAAGACTGTGTAATTGTTTCTGCAATGAAAGTTTAGACTTTCAGAAAAATTACCAAAGTTACAAGATAAAATTGAAAAAGACTAAAAATAAATGCTAAAAAGATTTACATAATGTTAAGTGAATTTTTTCAAAGGTAGAAAATAAAGATTGATAATCATAAGTTAGAAGAAGTTAACAATGACAAATGTCTATATCTTTTATGGAATCATAAAGAATGCAAGTCATCATAATATTAAATTTGAATGAGGTGATTTTGGTAGAAATAACCTAGTATTAAAAGGATATATATATAAATGTGTTTGAAAAGGAAGGTTTTTAATATATGTATTTTACTAGTTCTTATTTATTGACATAATACTTCAACACTTAACAGAATAGAAGTTCAGAGACTTTAGATCACTCAGTGAAGTTTAAAGAGATGTATGTTAGGAATTACCAGAAAAGAACAAAAATAAAACATATAGAGAGAATGGACAGGTGTCATTGATATCAATGAAATAATTAAAAACTGAAAAGGAGTTGTGCTGCAAGTATTAATATGATAATAAATTGACAAGTAAAGTTTTAAATTCGGTCCAGCAACATTATAAAAGACCTAGAAATCATATGTGAGATTGACAGATGAAATAGGGAAGTTTATTGGTATGTTGTGGAGAAGAGAAGTTATAGATTGGAGAATCATAATTAAACTTTGAGAGACTTTCAACTTGCAATTGATAATTAATATTTGAAAATGATGATGATCAGTATGATATATATGTCTTATTGTTTTTTTCTAAAGATTTTTTGGATTAACTGGTCAATAAAATACATGAAGTTCATAAAAAAATGTGATCGCCGGAAATGCCAAAACAGAAATAGATCTGACGACGTTATTCTCGAGAGTCTGATGTTCTAGCACTGCACTAAATCTCACGTAATAGCTTTCCTTTGCTTGCATCTTGAAATAGATTAGTCTGGAAAAGAGAAAACACCTTTATATTAATAAAATGCATATAACAAAAAATTAGTGTAATATCTACACATTCTCATGTGTTGTTTCTTTAAAAATATAAGGAACTAAATTACGTACACTCTTTCGTTTCGACCGAATCAATTTGTATGGCAGAAATACCACCAGTCTAATTAATTGATTCAGTCTGTACAAAACTTTTAAAGATGTGAAAAGACTGATAATTTATTTCTTTGAGCAGTGGATTTTAAAAGATAAAAGAGTAATCTTATTTTTAATTAAGATTTTTTTCAATACCATTATTACAGAAAAAAAAATTGATTCAATAAACAAATGCAATAAAAGTATTTAACTTGTATATTATAGTGCGATAATAAAAGACTATAAATAAAACAATCAAACAAACACTACTCCGAGATTTTATAAGAAATTTTAGTACCGAAAGTGACCGAGCTGATGTGTCACTCTATCATTATATTAAATCTTGCAGAAATAATAAAAAAATGAATAAAAAATACTATTTTATGAATATAATATTTGTGCTTAAGTATGTCTCTAAAATTAAAGTATATAATTTTTTTTAATATAGTAAATCACAAAATATTCCACTGGTTTTATTGCTCTGGAATTTAGGAATTTTTGCGCCGGAAGAGCCAGAATTAAAATTGATTCAAAAACGTCCATCGCACAGTTTATCACTCCACTAAACCTCGCAAGGCATAATGAATCATAAGTAAATCTTAAATCACTTTTCAATGCCATCAAAATAATCAGTTTTTGTAGCACTAACGTGCTAAACTACTTAATAATTACCATTAATAAAATATTATCCCTCACCCCCTCCAAAATCTCTGTTATTAGATAATACGATAATATTCTATGTATTAAAATTATTTAATAAGAAGTTGATCTTTTTTAGTGTAAAACATTGATACATAGAATGATATTCATATTAACATTTTATTTAATCAAGTTTATATTTCAAAATTAGTTTGTTTTTGTTTTTTCATAGTTTTCTAACGATTGTTTAATTTTTCAACCAGATAACTCCTAGGAATCTTTTCATTCCGTTTTATACCTCTCTATCTCTCTCTCCCTCTATCTACACACGTAATACTAAACCGGCAATTCTAATAAATATACTACGTCAAATAACTTTAACCTTTTTTAGCCAATTAAATTATTTTCAAGGCTATAAACACGACACCATACTAATATGGAATAAATTATTTTTACACATTAAATCTTTTTTTTTTTTCATGTGTCAAAGCATCGGCCCCGGGAAGCAAACCCGCGAACCTGGGACAATTGCTTGTAAGGCAGCTGTGTCTGACCCCTCGACCACCAAAAATCTTTTAAAACTTCATTGCGGATTAATGTCATGTCTAATAGGTCTTTATTAAGACACATATGTGAAAAGTTTTTGCTACATTGATATGAAAGTATATCTATCACGTATAGGCAGTTGATGGAAAATGTTTGCAGCTTTAAAATATATACTTCTGAGAGTGAATAGTTTTTGTTTTACATTGTACATTCAGTAAAATGTTTTGATACAATGTGTTGTGATATATATATATATTGAACTAAATATCTCCATGAATTATTATTACAATAAAAAATAGAATGTCAAAGGTTTAAGGTTATTTCTATTTATACAGATATTATCTTATTCTTTATATATATATAAAATCATTAAAATTAGTCAACACTTAGACAATCCCAATATCAATAACAAACAATAATTTCAAACTGTTGTCAAGGCAACATTTTAACTATATATATATAAGGACTTTGTAGTGTAAACATATCACAACTGTCTAATTCGCCTACATAAGAGATTCAAATACAGGAATGAAGCTCTTTTCATGAACGATAGGATTTTCAGGTAGCCAATATTTATTCAATCCATTAAACAATACAACATTGGTCAGTATATGGGTATCTTAATTATTTTTAGCAAGAAGGTGAAACAAAATAAAAAACTGTTTAAATCTTTATCATCAAAAAAATTGTAATCTTGATTAGTACTATCTTCATCTTCAATGTTACTTTATAAGGGGCTATTGAAGAAATAATAGCTCTGTATAAGGTTATTTATAAAAAGTCTGTTTTATCTTTACCTAAACACACACTCACGTATATAGTTGTACAAAATCATTTTTCAATAAATGCACAAACGATTGTTCATTACTTTTTATTAAGCCAGTAATTATTAATATTTTTTAATCTTACAAACTTTAAATGTAATAATAGATAAATATATTATAACTTTTTTTCTAAGTACCTGACAATCTTTTTTTAATAATCTTTCTCTTTCAAAGCACGATAATGCTATAGTTTTAGAAATTATAAATGGTGCTGTTACATTGCAAACCTAAAAGTGAAAGGAAATAATAATTTCTGATCTAATAAAGAATGATAGAAGAATTATAATTTTGCAAAAATGTGTCACTTTTAAAGTGAAATTGTATAATGTAAACAACAATAAAGATAAATCTCTGGAAAACTATGGATGGTATGTGGATGTGGATAAATATAAGCAAAAAAACGTGTATATATATATATACGAGATAAGTTTAAAATCTGTGAAGTTAGCAATTTTTGCCCAGTGCACTTGCAACTTATTTTAATCAGAACCTATTAGTGTAAATATATATTTGGTATATTATAATATTAATTATAATATATATAATGTTATATCAATAATAAATAATAACAATAATAACATATAAATTATTCAGAAATATTTTTGTTTACATTGTAATCATTATCAACTAAAGTTAGACAAAAAAAAAAAAAGGGAAAAATATCATGTGATTTTCCAAGACGTGTGTATATCATATAGATTTGGCTATTTATTATATAATCATTAAATTTGTTTATAAAAATTGCCTTTAAATTTTTCTCTTTTTATGACGTCTTTCTTCGTTTAATCTTCTTGTCAGATCTGTATTAAAGACAAAACTTAAAATTGCGACATTAAAGAAACTGAGGCAGTATTAGACTGATGATTATTTGGAACATTTTTTAGATGATGGTACAGTAGTTGATGTTCTTTTAGTCTATTTTCCAAATTACATCTCAATTTCCAAATGTATGATTTTTTGCATCCACATATAATTTGATATATATATATTCGCATCTTAAATATCAAACTGATAAATGTTATATATAGAGTAAGTTAAAAACAAACTCTTATGAAGCTTCAAAAATACCCTCAACCTCAGACTGCAGTTTCTGCCTCTAGCGTCATCAATGAGGTGCTAGGGAATAAAAATACTAGAACTAGTCCAGCATTTTATCAATGCCTAACTATTGAGAAGAAAATCTGAAACTTTCAGACATTTAAATGTCCAAAAATCCAGCTATCTAACTCAAATAGCCATATGGGACTGAACTAAGTTCAGATACACCATATATTAATAGCTCTAGCAATATAAAATCGCCAAAGCATTAATAGCAAAAAACTAAAATTAAATTGATAAAAAATCAAGTCATATGACCTAATTTTAATAAAGCTCCTATTTACAAATGTTATATATAGAGTAAGTTAAAAACAAACTCTTATGAAGCTTCAAAAATACCCTCAACCTCAGACCGCGGTTTCTGCCTCTAGCGTCATCAGTGAGGTGCTAGAGGCAGAAACCGTGGTCTGAGGTTGAGGGTATTTTTGAAGCTTCATAAGAGTTTGTTTTTAACTTACTCTATATATAACATTTGTAAATAGGAGCTTTATTAAAATTAGGTCATATGACTTGATTTTTTATCAATTTAATTTTTAGTTTTTTGCTATTAATGCTTTGGCGATTTTATATTGCTAGAGCTATTAATATATGGTGTATCTGAACTTAGTTCAGTCCCATACGGCTATTTGAGTTAGATAGCTGGATTTTTGGACATGTAAATGTCTGAAAGTTTCAGATTTTCTTCTCAATAGTTAGGCATTGATAAAATGCTGGACTAGTTCTAGTATTTTTATTCCCTAGCACCTCACTGATGACGCTAGAGGCAGAAACCGCGGCCTGAGGTTGAGGGTATTTTTGAAGCTTCATAAGAGTTTGTTTTTAACTTACTCTATATATAACATTTGTAAATAGGAGCTTTATTAAAATTAGGTCATATGACTTGATTTTTTATCAAACTGATAAATATATTCCCATCTTAGGAAAAGTGCTTTTACAATTATTAATCAATTAGTTTGCATTTGGAGGAACATAAAGTAAATCATCGGATTTATCATCAAATATTTTTAAATAAATTTGGATTAAATAGTATTTAAAAATGGCATTGATATCTAATTTTTATTATTTCATTTATATTAACGTTTAAGATTTATTATTAAACTTGTTTAATGTATATAGAATTTGTCTTCTATCATATCCTATATTTATAAGTTCTTGAAAAAATTGTTCAACATTTAATATGTCTTTTGTAATTGCATAACGTTGCATTAGAATGTAAAAAAGATTTAAAGCTAACCATTATATATATTGTACCGGTTGAAAAGAAGCCAACACATCAACAAACCCAAACTCAAAGTCGGATTCAAACTCAGGCGGTTCAAACTGAATTCAAACCCAACTCACGAGCTCAGATCCAATCAATGGATGACATATATCGACGGTACATGACTATGCGCCAAGGAACTAGCTCAACGGATGATGATGATTAATGAGACCCCTGATCTACCTCTAATAACGTATAATAAAATAACTAACAATCTTTATAAGTCAACTCATATATATATATGTTCGGGTTGCCAATACAGACAGTGAGCATTAATATTAAAATAATTTGAATAAGAAAGAAAGTTAAAAAAAAAACAAATGTGTTAATAAAATGTTTAATAATAATTATAATTTTGTTCAACTTTTAGATTGTGATTATATAGATTACCTCTAGTCTTTAAACGGAATTTATATTTACAACAAGAATGGCAGTCCTTATTATATGCCAATACTATTACGCAATATTATATGATAAATATATGTCTATGCCCCCGACAAGAAAATAAAGGTAGATAAAGGTATTTGGCTATGACTGAAATTATTATTCTGATTCTAAAGGAAAGAATGTGAGATTTATTTTTTCACCTTCGCAAATCAATTCACAAAGAGCAAGATACGTATTTAGGGCATAACTTTAATATTTAATAGAAAACTTACTTAATTATAAATAAATATGAATTTGTTCGACTTTAATAAAATCAATTCATCACGATTTAAGAGCATTAGAGCGGGCTTTACTGGAACTGAGAAATAAACGGTACTGTCGACTTATGAGCTATAAAAATGAACATGATAAATATGATGGCTGGTCGGTGATTTAAGGATGAGGGGAAACCAGGCCGGGTCGTAGCCACGAACCTTTGGTGTTCCAATATAATAAAAAAACGAGCAAGTGGAGGAAGTGCTTTCTCCCTAGATAATTAAACTAATAGAAATATCACGAGGACAAACCTATGAAACAGGAGGTGGCTCGCGTCAGCAACGTTCGGAAAATGATGACTTGGTAATCATCGTATTTAAATAATAAAACCCAATTTATATAAAGAGTGCTCTACGTGATGACCTGATCAAGTTAAATTAAAGTCAAACATGCTTTAATCAAAAAGTATTTAATGCAATTAGAAATTATATTAATTATGCCCTAAATCCCATGCCCTTCCTGAATATTACTAGAAAGTATAAAATTTGAATTACAATATATTCATTTAACTCCTTTATCGACCTTTTTGCGAAACAATATATTAATGTGAATAAATGAATATTATAAACTCAGTAAAGTGGCCGGGAGCATAGGTTAGAAATTGAGCTAATAATTTGTTGTTATTAGCCATTAATAAAATAGCAAAAATTGTGTAAATCCTTCAACTCGATAATTAATAGAACTGCATCAAATTAGTTCTAGTGGGTAAGAATTACTATAAAAATTAATATATTATTATTTAACACGGCAAATGCAACAAAGGAAATTATTATCGAGTTGAAGTTATTATTGGCATATAATAATAAAAAAAAAATTATATTAATAATCATCTAGCAAGTATATAATAGGGTTAAATAAACGAACCGCCATCGTAAGAAAGGAAAGTTAACAGATATTAAATTTAAAGACTAGAGATAGATAGAGAATTACTACATAATTTAAAATAACATTAACAAAAAGACAATTTTACAGTAGATAGCTTAAAGATGTTTTAACTTAAAGTTCAGAACTGGCCAGGTTCAAAAGGAAAGATATTACCATTTCTATGGTTGGCTTCTGAGTTTCCACAGGGCAGAGTCCAGTTGGATGAAACGTATGCGCGCATTTTGAAAATTATGTGAATAGCATTTTGATGGATTTCTCTAAGGTTTCGGCAGCTTACGATTGGTATATGAATTTTTATATTGCAGCCACATTGAAGATTTTCAGGGGACTTAAGGAACCGTAGTCAGACTCTTGAAGTTAAGCCCCCCCCACCATGGTAGAAACACTATTTTACTTCATAATTTAACTGGGCGGCTTCTTCTCTAATGAAATATATATGACTTTTCTTAATGACTTTTCTTAATGAGGAATAATAGCTGCTTGGAAACTTTTCCTGGGCTCTTTATACTGTATCTGATGCCTTCAGGCTAGCGCTACTTTCCTAATCTAGTTGTTTTTTAGATACATTCCTTCGATAAGGCTTTCAAACTCATTAGCTTGAATTCCTTCTCTAATTGAAAATGAATTCTTAAGATTTGAAAATAATTTAATTAGAAAAATGAATCCTTATCTTTTTTTAATTAATAAAACTTTACTATTGTTTTTAAGAATTTTAAAGCTTATCGAAGGAATGTGGCTTTTAATCAACGAAACTTTACAAATTATTTAAAAGTAAAAAAAACAAGTATTCCCGACGCAATGAAACTTTCGAACAATTTATATATATTTAATATTTACAAGTATATACGCACAATCCACGCATTTATAATATATATAAATTCATGAATAATTCTAACATGAATTTATTAATAGAAATGATTAGTTTAAATCTCAAATGAATTAATTTTAACACACATTTATAATAGTTTTTCTTTAAGGAAACTAGCGTGGACTGAACGTATAAAGCCCCATTGCATCGGAAATTTTAGGTTAGTACAAGGGTTTGAAGTTGGCTACATATGAAAGATCATGAAGCTAGGATCGAACTTAAATCCGACTGCTTCAATATATATATATATTATTAGTACATGTGACTTAAAATAAATACAACCCCTTTCTTGAATAGGTTTGACAAATAATTTATAGGTTAAACAATTATTTTCTCTGGATATTTGCAAATATAAAAATTTTATAATTTTATTTTGTTTTTTATTAATAGTCTAATTTAAATTGTTCAAATTGTTTAATTTAATTTATGTAAAAGTGCTTTAATAACATTTTCAGGGTACAAACACAAACCTCATTGACATACCTTGCATATACTTTTAAAATATTGAAATATATGTTAGGTACCGAGATAATGTTTTTGTTTGTGGGGTTCTGAAAATATTATTGAAGCATTTTTACATAAATTAAACAATTTGAACAACTTACAATGATTATCAATAAAGAACAAAATTTGGAGAAAACTCTTACATTTACAATGAGTTTGATTCTTTACAAATTATCAAACCATTGGATAAAACAAGGAATGAAACAAAATTGTTGTTATGCATTGGATCTTAGAAAAAATTTAATAGACAAGCTGATTTGAAAATTTCCTCATACTAGAATTTTTCCTCAAACATTTGCCATGAAAAATATAACAGTCAGCATGAACTCCATGTGTGAAGTGAAATTACATTCACATGCAGAATCAATAAAAGCCTCAACATTATTGCCACATAGCAAGGAAGAAAGCATAAAGATAACATTTATGGTAAAAATTTAAATCAGAATGCAAGATTTCATAGATCGACAATGAACGACCTTATTAAATTAGACATACTAATGGATACACCACAAAAGCCTATCAATGTGGTGGAAGACAACTGGACTATGGAAAGCATAAGCAGAACTTTAGATGCCTTCAATACCCAAAGATCTTTATTTTTCATTTAAACATTACTGATCACTTGATTATTCTAGCAATTATGGGTATAAATTGCACTCTCTACGGATTTTCCCAAAAAATACTGTATAAGGTGATTACCATAAACAACATGAGATTCCATATTATGGATTGCTGATCACCTAAATCCCAGATATATTGCTATCAAATTTTTTTGATGAAGGATGAAAAAATAAATTTTAAAGAATAATTTATATACTGGAAAAATATGTGTTAATTAAAATAGATCAGAATAGAAAAAGTTATGTAACCAGAATTATAAAAAAAAAACATCTATTTCAATTATGTCATTAATAAATTTAAGAAATTAATGTCTTTTGGGTCAGTGGTAAAATTTCAACCTACATATCTACAAGATACCACTATAATGATTTTAAGTAATAATAATTATTTAAAACTGTTTAGAAAACAAATGTTAATTCAGATGACATCCCTATGCCAATTACTGACCAGGAAACAACACTTCTCTTAATAATACACAGAATCAAACCAGTGTTATAATTTTAAGAAAAGAAATCATGTCATAAGTGCATGTCCAAAAATTAAATGCCCACACTATGAAATAAGAGCTACATCAATATATCAGTGTGGAAAGAAAAACAATACAAATAATGATATGCAACATTCGGCAGAAAATAAATAAATTACTGGTAGAATTCATATTAACATTGATGACCCAGTTAGTAATGCACACAATACATTAGCAGATGATAATATTCAAAAGCAAGATCAAATAACAGATCAAAACATTTCCTTACTACAAAAGCACACATGCAAAATAAGTAAAATATTTGCAGAAGCAGTTGTGATAAACAAGACTTCACAAAGTATTATACAGACAAAATGCAAACCAGGTTGTCCATCATGCAAGAAAGAGGAAAGGAAAAGTGATTTGCAACCCCTGGGATTAAATGAAGAGCATATATTACAGACTCTGGACCACATTAAAAAATTTAAAATGTCAAGTATAATCTTGCCATTTTCTGATGTATACCACACAAGAATAACACTGAACATAGCATATATATGCATTCTCTCCAGGTAGAATAATAATTAATACACTTATACATACATTAAACTCAAAAATTTGCATCCTCAATACATTTTATATTTTTAAGAGACTATAACATATACAATAAATTTGAAAAAAATGGTTACATCTTCTGGAATTCCCTCTTATGTCTGGAGAAGAACTTCTTTTATAGAACCTATCTCCTTTAATAATGGCAGATACTCATCTTTAATTGATCCCTTTTAGTCACCAGCATTGCATCACATGATCAGCATATCACTCAAAAACTTATTTTTTTTAGATCATATTGGTCTGATAGTATGTCTTAAAAACAATTTTTAATATAGACCTATGATCACAACAGGTAGGGCAAACTAAAGAAAATCACTTCTCAGAAATGTCATTATTCAAAATTTGTGAGTTGAAAACAGTTCCTGTTCAAACATAGATTGCATTTGAGAACATAATCTCGTTTATAGTTAATACAATGATAAGAAACCAACCACCCCCTCGAACATTTTAGCACTTGCAGATGACTTGCACTAAGAGAATTACGTTTAGTGCTACCACAGCAGAGGGCAGTACAAATGTAATAGCCCTGAGGAAAGCATATTTGATCAGCGTGTGACTTACTCAAAGAATACCTGGTGATAAAGAAGAGAAAATATACCTGACTCAAATCCTCATATAGTCTAGGCAATACCTTTTTGGACACTGGGGCAAGCTCCATTAAATTGCATTTCAACAGCAATCAAAATAGAAAGGTAAATCATTGCAAATTGCAACATGCTAGAGACAACTTGCAAAAAACAGGAAATTTTAACCCTTCATAAAACTTTCTAGGACTACCAGAAGATAATATAACTTTTGTACCAAGAGAGTTTGAAGAAAATCTTGCTTCAGTGTCAATCTCATGTCATCCAGAGATATATAGATTACCTTGTTTTACATACAGACATTTAAATCAATTCACAGCAAAATACTGACAAATTTAGTTAACTTTTTAAATAAGAGAATCTATTACATACATGACATTACATCACATTGGTTCCATTTGTTAAGAAGGAAAATGTAATACTTCAAAACCTCAGACTCATATCAGTGAGACCATTTGGGATTAAGATCCTGAAATCCTGAAATCAGTGATTAAAGATAGAATTAAACCTTATATTCTGCTATTGCTGTCAAAAATTCAGTTTGCGAAGAAAGGCTCATCAACTGGGCAGGTGACATTTTTATATAAGATGATAATCAATACAGTCAACACCAAATATATGAATGAGTTGTAGTTTATCTGGACATTAAGTCAGAATTTGATATTATACCATTTGATATTTTAGTTAATGCATTAGCAGATATACACAGGAAATTAATCTACTTTAAGTTGTGAAATTCAGATAACTCATAGTGGGAAGAACTCATCATCACTCATTTCATTTAATTTGATTCCATGGGGCTCACAAATAAGTGCTCTTTTATTCACATTTTATATTGATCCTCTCCTTAAAGCAATTGAAAATGAGATAACTGGAATATTTATACCTGGAATGAAGGCAGACGTTTCGTATATTGCATATATGGATGACATAACCAAACCATCTTTCTGCTAACTAAAGAACAAATTCCAAAACTAATAAAAAATTCTAACTAATTAGTCAGACAAATATAAACTGGAGTTCAATTTAGAAAAATCCAGTGAAGGGGCTATGCGCTTGGGGTGCCAAC
Source organism: Epiperipatus broadwayi (assembly GCA_028023455.1). Classification (NCBI taxonomy): domain Eukaryota; kingdom Metazoa; phylum Onychophora; class Udeonychophora; order Euonychophora; family Peripatidae; genus Epiperipatus; species Epiperipatus broadwayi. The sequence continues at coordinate 5,554,003 of JAQFVV010012439.1, read as the reverse complement.
ATGATCAATACTTCAGAGAAAAGCCTAGCTCATTTGTGGAATTTCCTTTTTATTTAAGTAACTCTGAAATGCAATCACAGATACAAGGAAAACTAATGAATAAAGTTGAGAATATAATTAATTCTCTTTCCAAGTCTTATTTATCACTATGCCAAAGTGGCTGTTTTTAATCTTTTAATAATGACACAGGTCTCATACATATACACCTATAAAATTGTTGTGAGAAAGAAAAGGCATCAATATCCCTAAGTAAGATTTTGTACTCTTTATCTCAAAATGGATTGGGTTTATATTCTATAAAAAATTTCCAAATTCAAAAATCACTTAATCTTATATCATCATATGCAAGGATATTTCCATATTTTTAAAATTATACCAACAGACAGGCCACTACCCATATGCAATTACTGGAATATATTAATTTCTCCTTTATTATGTATTCTCAATTTAATATATTGCCTTCCCAAAAATAAGATTAAATACTGGGATGTATATTCAATCTGTGCTTCCCCAATCCAAGGATAATAACATACCCATTTTAAACAAAACCAATAAGAAATTGATTAAAAAATTTAAATACTGGTGATATAGAAACAAAATGCTATGATTTTCTCCTGAAACCTAAATATTGAAGTACTTCTCACCCTTTATTTCTAGAGATATAAAAGGGATTGCATTAACATTGAAGATATATGCAAACTACTTTAGAGAAAATCAGAAACACAATCACATTTTCTACTCACTTGCCTCATGTTTAATAATAACTGATGGGATATCCCCTAAATATTAAAAAATAGAAATTACAACATACATACATACATTTCTCAATACGTTTAAAAAAAGGTATGTATGCACACATTTAAGCCAGAACATTTGTACTATTCTCATTATGGTGTACTAGATGTACATTTATATATGGTTCAAATACAAGAAGACACCCTAATATATTTAGGAACAAAATAGATATTATACACATTAGGAATGAAAAAATTTCACCAAGTAACATTTATTTAGACACATGGTCACTAATGCCACTTTACTCAATTTATGACATGACTCATTATTATAAAATGATAACTAGATAATTAGAAACAAAAAAGACATTAATGTAATTGTCAATATTCAAAATGAATTACAACTACAATCTAAATTGATCATAAACACCACTTGGGAGAACGAAGGGCAGAAGCTTAAATATTTGGATTTGCTGGTCCATAGAGAAAACAGAGATCTGCATTATAGTATGATAGTTAAACCCCTTGAGATCCGAGGCTTTACTCACCCAAAATCCATGTCACCTACTGCACATAAATTCGCAGGGCTCAATGCGTTTTTATTTAGAAATCAAAATTTATGTAAATTTGAAGCCGATAGAAAGACCAACATCGCAATTTATATAAAAGATTTGCTTAGCGTAGGTTTCAGCTACAGATCAATTGCAAAGAAAATTAAGCAATTTCACAGTAAACTAATAGCTAACCACAAAAATAAGGATAAGCCTCAAATTACACTCCCTTATATTCCCAAAGTATCACAACAGATAATAAAGACTTTAACTGGGGAATTTAAGGTTGGTTTTCATACTCCCCCTAATTCTAACAGACTCATTAATAATTCAAAGGATAGAACAGACCCATCTCAAACACCCCAGGTGATTTACAGCATGTCATGTCCACAGGCTGGATGCAAAGCCATATACTAGATCGGGGAAACTAAGGCCACTGTTCTCAACAGAGCTGCTCAACACTTGTATACCTATAGAAGAGCAAAAAAGAACAGCGATAACTTTTCAATATTTCTGGAACATGAAAAGCAGACTGGCCATGGGTTCAAACCAGGCAACCCCAGGATTGTATGCCCTGAAACCAATGACTGTAAAAGAAAGATCAAAGAGGCGTACTTTATTGTTTGCGACAACAATTCTATCAATAGACGCGACACGTGTTTTTCCATTTCAAAAAAATGGTCAAACTGATTTGCATTTACATTTGCATATTTGTTATTTAATAACACTACGTAAAGATTTATTACTTTCGTCGGCCATGAATATGAGGGCAAACCTCGAAAGCGCTTGGCCCATTTAATAGTTTTAAGCGAAATTTGTTTTGTTTATTTGGAAGCTTCTTCGTCAGCGAGTAAATCGTTTTTAGGCTATATAGAGAGATGTAAATCCTAAGCAGCAATTAGAAAATGCTAATCTGCTTTCAAGATTGTATTCTTTTCTCGTTACACATAGATTCTTAATTTTTTACATCTCTAGTATGGGATAAAAATACAGAGTATATAATGTAAACAATATATCTTCCTTTACTTAAAACCTCATAGTCTTTTCTTACTCTATTCTATGTATGTGGTACTAAGTTATGTTTTGTAAACTTATAGTTCAATAAAGGCTTTTAAAACTAAAATTATATAATTTTTAGACTTGCAATTGTCTAGAGAATATGATTCGTTATCCTGTTCAGGTTTCAATTTATTACAGATCCTATAAAATCAGTAAACTTTCTTATTCATTTGAAGTAACTTTTGCTCTGTTCAATTTAAATTTAAAAAGTTTTTTCCAAATTATTTTTAATTAGATTTTTATTATATACATGATAAAAGCAAAGGTATTTTATATTTGTCTATAAAAAAAAAAACGCGCAGAATATTTTTTTTTCTTTTTGTCATTTTAAATAATTGACACAGGATTTTCAAATGTATATAATAATTATAATAATATGTGAAATAAAATATTACACTTACAATAACTTGTCCAACTTTAAGTTTGAAGTTTCTGTTTATGAAATATTTATTTTCTAATATAGTTCCCATTTTTCTCCCAGTGTAAAATCTTATCAAATGTTGATCGATGGTTAAGGAGGGCATCATGCATACAAGGAAGTAAAATTTTCTATTCCATGATTTAAAAATTACAATATCTTTTACTTTTGGTCAATTCAATCCCAGTGTTATAACTTTTCCTGCTCTTATTGGTTTATCCAATTTTGTATGTTAAAGTCTTTCCTCTTATATTTTTATTTATACTTTTATTTCAATTTAGAAATGCTGGATCCATTGGAACAGTTTGATTCTAAGTGTATATTAGCTTTAATATTAGTATTGTTATTTCTGATATTAATCTTGACATTTCCAACAGATTTATTAATTATTTGAATCATGAAATGATTGTTGGTAATGCATTCAAGCTTTGTTTTATTAAATTATTTTATTAATCTTCATGCTTTGTAGTGGAGTTATTTAGTCACAATTCTAATTAGAATATGAAATATATAATATTAATAGATGTGTGTAATAATTAAATATTATCAGATTATGCTAATTAATTTCCATATTAAATAAAACTAGAATTATAAAAAATTATGATCAAAATGAGATAGTATAATAGCTAATTGTGTGACATTTATGGCTAATAATCAATATTATAGGTAATACTTATATGACATCATACATAAATATTAAATTTACGCCAACATTATTGCATTATCCTGCAACTGACATTCACAGAGATGTGGAAAATGTACTTTCATTTAGCATATGAATATATAATTAAGATTACTTAATAAATATAAAATTTTAAATTGTAATGATCATTAGTATTTTTCCAGCCTATGTCAGTTTATCACCTATTATTGTTTATTGAATTATTTTCAAGGAATTGATCTTATAAATTTTCACTCAATCTCGTTTATTTACACATTTATACTTAAAGCACATAGATTTCATAGTGTTATATTTGCCACGTAATGTAAATGCTGATGAGATCATTCAACTCAATTCTCTATTCAGTTATAACATACATGTATAACCAAGGAGAAATAAAGATATTTTAATTTGTGATATTTTTATTGCGTTTTTACAAAACTTCTATATTTTATCATCAACTTATATTATATAGAGAGATTGTCAAATATCGTAAACATCTAGATAGCTAGTTAAAATTTGTTTCCAGTCACCGTTAATAATATTTTCAGATATATCTAAATACAGAGAACTATTAAAATAGTAAGAGAACAATAATTCGAAATATTTTTTTCTATATTGTTATTAACAATTCTAATATGAAATTGATTGTTTTGTAATAGGAATCTTCATTACGCATATAGCAAAACTATCTTTTTGTTTTTTTGTTTTTATTAAAGCAATAGAAATAATCATTTCTCAGTCAGTTTCATGTTTGTTTTGAAGACACTTTTGTCAAATTTTAAAGTCTTTGCACCAATACGTGTATTATAATAATGTATTTTTATTTTAGTTTTCATTTTTATTTCTAGATTATAAGAATTATCAACAGATAAGAATATTCAATAATGGAAAAATCAATTTTAGAATCAAGTTATATAAAATAGTAAAACTTATTCACTTTATCTTTGAAAGAATAAATAGATTATTCTAAAGATAATGTATTTGTTTTAAGCATTATTTTATATAATAAATAAAAATATAATTTATTACATACCATACGGTTTTTAAAATTTTGAAAGTCATTGTTTTTAATATATTTTTATTATTTAAGTTATGTCTAAAAGTGATTTAATAATAATTATGCTAAAAATAATTTATTTTACCACAAATTTTATTCAAACTGCAAAGTTATCTGTGTGGTAAATTAAATTTTGCAATACAGTCTTAATTTTTTTCTTAATATTATATCAACAAAGGAATTTTACTCTGCAGAATATTTGTTTATTATTTCTATACGAGTTTCCTAATGTAAATTATTAGTAAAAAATTATTTCTTTTCAGTTTTATCTTATACTTTACTATTATAATTACATCTATTTTTCTAAATATATATACTAGACAGCCTGTACCTAATATCCGTCAATAGAGGTGGCTATTAAACTTCTAGAGAGTATTTATTTTTGATTGACATGGGTAGTCATTAAAGGTGCCTAAATAGCTATTTACCTATATAAAAGTTAATTTTTGCTGCTAGATCAGAGAGAGAAGAGATGATAGAGCAGACAACAGATAACAAACACTGGACAAATCTAACAATTAATAACACTAACAATAATAAAACACACACAAAAAAAATAGCTAACATTAATGGATGGGATTGAACAATAGTTATCTTAATCATATTAAAAGTTAGTATAAACCCTTTTAAATAAGTAGTTATTGTTTTTGTCAGTTGATTGTCTCACTTTTGAATTAATTTTATTCATTAAACAATTGAATGTGACTATAATAGAACTCTATATACACCTTTACCTCCCCTAGTGATGGCAATTGGTTCTCCAAAGCTCATTGTTAAGCAAGATTATGATATACAGAAAACATATTTATAATGGGGGTCAATGGGAAAAAAATTGGTCGGTTCCTAAAGCTAAAAAATTACACTAACTTAGGAATAAAGTACATATTTAAAAAATTATTCAGCACTCATCAATTGGTTCAGATTATCATCTCACACACACATATATATATAATCAATGCTCACTTTATATTAAGATAATAAATCTTCATACTTTAATGGACAGGCTTCAACCAACTGATGAGTGCTGGTTTAGCATGAAATATGTATATTGGTGATTAATTATCTTTTCTACATGCGTGGTCATATGTATCAGTTGTATGAGATAGTGTGGATAGTTGAAGGGTGCTTGAAAATCTGAGGTCAAATCCCCTATACTCTCTAATTTTCAAATATTAACATTTATTTTAAATGCAATCTGTTTTTCTTTTTAAACTTTTTTCTAATTGAACATTCACATTTTAAAATGCTGTTTTTCTTTTGATTTGAAACCACTTGGGTGAAAACAACATTTTTAACAAAGTTACAAAATCAATAACTATTTTTACATAAATAACGAAGTGTTCTAAAAATAATATATGGTAATTAAGGCACACACACATAGTTTAATATTTGTATTTAGTGTTTTCCTGAAAGTTTGTGATGATGGTATTTTAGTTGTACTGTACTGTATTTACATATTGGACTATTTCATCATCTAATATAAGTGTTGAATGTCTTTAAAAAAATTAAACTTTATTTAAATAATTCAAGTACTATACATTATATTTAAATAAATTTTATTTTTTCTAAAGACATTCAGCACTTATATGTACAGCATATAGTATTAAAGATTCATTAATTATATATATTTGAAGTTTATACTTCTAGAATCAAAATCTGAATGCAGCGCTAACATTGTGTTTTATGAATAAAATATTATATATGCTATACAATTTCAGCAAAGTCATTACCTGTATACATATTACAGTAAAGTACTTTTGCTTTCAGGTAAAATGACTTAAAATACCTATTCTCTGACATCATCAGTGATGCAAAATTCAAGATGGCTGCCCCCCAATTTTTTTTTTTTAATTTTTCCTGATCGTTATATTGAATAATCTATTGTAAATTGAAGTACAGGTTACAAATTGATGATGATCACTACTGTGGAATATCACTAAGTAGCCAATCATGAAGTGTGGTTTAGATGTACTTGATAATTTCAGGTGTGTTCATATATCTCTATAAAACATTTCCTCTTAATTAAGCATTGGCAGACTTAATTATCAGACAATCTCACATATACTGAATAATTATAACACAGTTCATATGTAGTGACCCATAAGTAACTTGTGTTTAATAACAGTAAAAAATATATAAACAGGATATGGGAAGCTTTCCTACACTTAATCCAAATGAAAACACAATAATGAACATTAATTTTATGCAGTAAATAAATACATATTATGGAAAATATATAAATGAGCATGGGCAGAAACTTAGCTGAATTCAATGCTAAATAGAAATAACCAAAAGGCCAAATAGATAAATAATCCTCCCATAATATCTAAAAAGAGATCATTTATAAGCATGTACACACACAAGCCAATAATCTTTGATTATTTCATGCACATATGACATAAACAAAAGTAATGGCTATTACTTTAATGGTTAACACATATACTATATAAAATTATTATATACACACCCAACTACATCAAGAAAAAATGAATATGTAGAGTTTGGAGATTTTTAAATTAAAATATGTATTTAAAAATATATTAAATCATGAGTTTCTTTTAAATTTATCGTACAATAACTATTTAACTTTTGCTTTTAATAATCAATGATGAAATTGAAGAGACAAATATGTTCTTTTTAATAACTCTGATAAATTTTAAGAATAAAAAAAGGTAATTCTAGAAAACAAAAGCATTTTTTAACTGTCAAAGAAATTAATTGACTGATCATATTAAAGGGTTAAAACTGGAATATTTATAATTTACAGCACATATATAAAAGGCTGAGATCAATAAACAAAAAACTAAGATATAAAACAAGTTACACCTTATGAAATATATGATTAATAAAATATAAATTAATGAAATAAATTTACATACACCCTCAGATCACTAGCTTACTGATATATATAGAAAATAATTCATAAAAGATTTTACTATTAATCCATAGTGACATGGATTTTTACTTTCTGTTCAGATTAATTAAATGACTATATACTTTTGGCATAATGATATACTTTCATGGGAGCTTTTTTGCTCCTTGGTGAGAAATGCTGTACAAAGATTATTTCTAATATGTGATAGTTGGCTTATTCATGAAGTCACTTGACAGAAAAATTTAATGGACACTGGCAAAAGAGGTTTATGCTAGAGAGAAGTTTCTTTTGGGTGCCATAGCTGCACATCACTTTAGATACAGCAACTGGAGTGAGTCTAGAGTTCATTTTTCAAATTGATATTTATAATATGACAGAATCAAAATGCAAGCAGAATTGAGTTTACTGAAGTCATCAGAACAAAATCAGTTAGAATAGAGTAGAATAATTAATAATTTTTAGTTGGTCTTGTATAGCTTTACCACTTATTGGTCATCCCACTCCGGAATTTCAAGAATCTCTTCAATCAGTAAACCAGGGGTTAAAATATTTTTTCAGATAAGGCAGAATTTCTACATTAATTGCAAAATTCCAGATTAATTACCTTAATTGCATTGTCTCTGAACCCAATAAAAAAATTTAACAGAAATATGATAAAATTTGTTACAGAGATCACTTTTTTAAAATAAAAATTCTTACATTAAAATAGACAGATAATTGCAAAATCTTTTTCAATTAGTGTGTGCACATACATACATACATACATACATACATACATACATACATACATACATACATACATGCATACATGCTTGCATGCATACATGCATGCATGCATACATGCATGCATACATGCATACATGCATGCATGCATACATGCATACATGCATACATACATATATACATACATACATACATACATACACACACACACATACACACATACACACACATACACACACATACACACACACACATACACACACACATACACACATACATACACCCATACACACATACACACATACATACACATACATACATACACACATACATACATACATACATACATACACATACATACATACACACATACATACATACATACATACATACATACATACATACATACATACATACACACATACATACATACATACATACATACATACATACATACATACATACATACATACATACATACATACATACATATATACATACATACATACATAATACTGCACTCACTAAAACACAACTTAAATAATAATAAAAAACACAACTTGAATTAAAATTAAAGTTAGGTTTGCTTAGCCATCAGACTTACAAATTAAATTTTAGGATTGGTAAAGCAAAATCTATATATGTATATATCTTCCAAAATAAATATGGCAATACCTTTAATCAATTCAGCAGCAAACTACAACTTTTTATTTTGAATGAATCTACTGAGTCTTTTTTAATATTCTTCCATACATCAACAGTTTATTTTTACAATGAAATCTTATATTATCATTATTCATTACAAATGTAAGCTTCCAAGTGATAGGCATTCTAAAAGTTAATATTTGATGTATTAAAACTATAAAAACAACTATCTAAATGAAGTTCTTATATATAACAATGGTACTTGACAGCATTGGATGCCATTTATTTATTCATAAAGTTAGTAAAAGAAAATAATAGATATTTGAATTTTGTTATTAAAAAAATAAATTTAGGGTTAGTTATCATCAAAGAAAGAAAAAAAATGAAAAGTTAGTATATTATTTGTTATTAAAATTAATATATATATATATATTTAGTATTTTGGCATAGGTGATTTTATATTAACCAATAGAAATGGTTTTGCTTGCCAAAACTAATGTTTTGTGAGGTGCCTCTTTAAAAATAAATTGTTTTTAAAGTCACCGTAATTTAAAAATATGTCTCTTACAAAAATACTGCATCATAATCTTTAAGTTATAAACAAATGACTGAAAATTACTTTTTTGTTTATAAATCTGCCTTTAAGCTAAAACATTTGGGTAATTAGAAATCTTATTTCAATTGACTTTTAGACCATGTAAGATCCAGATAATGCTGACATCTTCAAATGTTTTTTTCAACTAATTTGTTAAAATTGTAGTTGCAGATAAAAACGCTGCATATCATACAGTAAGGTTATAGGTAGGTTTAAAACATTGTAGGGAAGATACAGAAATTGCAGCACCATCATAATGATCAAAACAACAAATACAGGGTGAGATAACTATTACTAAGATTCAACCTGTTAAAGCATTTTAAAAGTCTTCATTATTATTGATTTAAAGCAAATAATACACTTTTGTATTTTTTTCATTCCAAATCATGTTTTTATGTTAGATGAAAAAATTGAATATATAATTTCAATATTATTTAATTAAAATAATATTATTAAATATTATTTTAAAAACTAAGTTCTAAAAATAAAATAAAAATTGTAATGATTTGACAATATTAAATTTTATTCAAAATAAGATCAAAACATACTTACAAATTATTACATTATAATTGGTTTAATATAATATTTTTTAACAATCATGCAAAGTCAGGTCAATTTTTTACTAATAGTAAGGATTCCATCTGTTGACTAAAATTACAATCATATTTATAAGTAATAATCGAGACAATAATATTAAATGCTAATAAAATATAATAGAAATAGAACTATGGAAATATTGTATTCTGTGAGTATTATGGAATACAAAACTCTGTTATCTTCATCTGGTGCAAAATAAAAGATTTAATGAAAATTTGATGCAACAAAAATATGATCCAACTTTTCCAATTCTGTTATTATGCAAGAAATATAAAATAGCATTATGCTTTCTTTTCTTGAATATAGAGTGACTCTATAATTAAATAAAGTATTATTAATTATAAAAATTACATTTGACAATATAATGAATTAAAAAAGTTAAATTCTTTTACTGTCTGATTATCTGGAATATGTAGATATACATAATGTATCTGGAATATAAGATGTAGTATGTTTGGACTATCACTGAAATTGGCAATAAAGATTAGTAATATTAATATAATTTTATATATGCTCAAGCACGCACACACGTGTGTATGCTAATGATTCCCAATATGCATTTTGATGTAACTAGATTTCTTCACTTAGGATAAATGACATATTTTATGGTGCACATTATCTAAAGTTACTTTATAACTATTAAAATGTTAACCAATCATTTAGTCACAAAAGTTGCCTTTCAATGAAAACATAATGATTATTATTTTTTAAACGATTTTAAATTTTTGTGCATATAGTTATAAAGAATTATAAATATATTCGAAATGTATTAAAGTATAGTATAAATTTTAAAAGACGTATAATTAAAAATCTAATGAAATAAGATTGAAATTAATTATAATGGTGTTTTAATTAAAGGTGATTTTTGAAAACAAATGCTTAATAAAATTAATCGGTTTTAAAATACATTTGCATAATATGTATATTACATAACCGTAGTCAAATATAAAGTAATATTTCTAAGAGTACAGGTACAATTAATTATTATTACAGTATTATTATTTACAAAATTATTTTACTGGGCTTGGTTACATTTAAAGTTAGGATAAGCAATTTTCTAAGTAAATATTAACGCTATAATAATTATTGTTTAAACACACATTTTTACTGGAATATTATATATAATGTTAAATTACAACAGTATGAATCTATCAAAATGCATCTAAGTGATTCCATGATGAAATAAAATATGTGGGAAAAGGCATATCGCTTTTTAATGTGTAAGATTCCATTTTGATATTTTGCTAGTAAAATGATAATTTCAAAAATGAATACTACAGCTAAAATATGAAATTTTAATATCCTCACTATTAGAAATTAGAACGCTTTTTTTTCATTGCTTTTCTTAGAAGTGCTTTCGGAAATATTTTGTCTCACAATAGGCTATAAATCACTTCACCTCAATCAATACATAAAATAAACCAAAAGAATATTAACAGTGATAATAAATCTTAAAAATAACTTCTACATTTTATTATAGTTATTTATAAGATTTATTAGACCATTAATACTTTATTGTTTCATTGTTATTACCAATAATTAGTCTATAATGTATATATATATATAACCATAACTTTTTTAAATATCTGTATTTGAAAAGAAGTAACACCTTGCACTAAATTATGTAATGTCAAAAACTAATAAAAAAATATAATGATAGCATCTCCTATCTTTAAGATCAGTTGTTATAAAAGCTTAGTTTTGGATGTGGATTTAAATTATACAGTGAATTTTGAGCCTAAAGATATAATGCTATCATTCTATCTTTTCATTAGTTTTTGACGTTATATAACTTAGTGAGATGTGTTATTTCCACTTTTCAATTATATGTATACAGTATATCCAAATATTAAATCACCCCACATAGGACAGAAATTTCGCAACCCCCTCTGTGAAATAAATATATAAATATATTAGTGTCCGCATTTCAAAATAACCAGCCTCTGGCTATTTTGAATATGGATTTTAATATATTTATATATTTATTTCACAGAGGGCGGTGCTCTGGCTATTTTGAAATATGGACTCTTAATATTTATATATTTATTTCCCAGAGGGCAGTTCTCTGGCTATTTTCAAATATGGACTCTTAATATATTTATTTCACAGAGGGCTGTGCTAAATTTCTGCACCTTGCGGAGTGATTTAATATTTGAATATTTATTTCAGTTTAACATTAAGCATTGTGCTTATTTTTATATATGTTTATATCAATTTCATATTTTTAATAGTTAGTATAGATTTATCGATGTGTAGCAAGTAATCAGACATGATTCTTCAGGCTGAATGTAAACAAAAGCAAACCTGTCCAAGCTACCACTAATTAAAAGAGGCCCTCTTTTGATTAGTCATTTACACTGTTAATGTATGAACTAATAACTGGATATTGTAGCTATAAGAGTTGGGATACTATGTATAACAGTATTTCTTAACATTCCAACTGAAATTAAGACTCTCCCATCAGCAAATCATGTACTTAAATTTAATATTTCTAGCAGTTAATATAGATATAAATTAATCAATGAAGGAGAACACTGTTATATGTAGAAACTAAATCCACAACCTAGAAGTATTGATGTGCACTAATTAAATTGCATTTGCTAGTATATATGCATGTGAAATGATTAATGATAATGTGCAGCAAATCTATTGATATATTCTTTTTCAGTAAATTCATTGCATAGTTTCTGGAGGAAAAGAAAGCTGTTTTTAAAAAATACCAGTTAATGATAACGATGATAATAAGAATGCTATTTTGACCTATTGCATCAATATTTCCAGTAGGTTTTATGAGTACCAATAATTTGATAAGATAATATTTGCTCTCAATTGGATAAAGTAGGAACCATTCATTACTACTTTACCCAATTGAGGGCAAATGTTATCTTGTCAAAAGATTGGTATTTTACTTTAATTTTATTAAACACGGTTGCTTCTGAGTTTATAAAATATCATTTGCCCTTGAAAACATGTATTTCATTATATATATAACATCAATTAAAATATAGTAATTTGTTCTCTCGCTCTCTCTCTCTATATATATATATATATATATATATGGAAAGTAATGAAGTTAGACCAACTGATGAGTGCTGGTTCAGCGCATTCAGCACAAAATGTGCATCTTGGGGATCATTTATCTTTTTCACATGTCTTTGATCATAGATGTTTAAAATATATAAAATATACATATGAAGCTAATTGTATCTATTAAAAAATAATTAATATGTATGTACTTAAAAAATTACAATATAAGCTTTATCACCACCCACCATTCTCCACACTATCTCATAACACTGATACACTTGAACACATATGTGTTGAAAAGATAAATAATCACCAATATGTGTATTTCATGCTAAACCAGCAATCATCAGTTGGTCCAGATTCTTGGCCTCAGGGTGGTCTTTGAGCATTCCATCATCAGATTTTCAATTGGATCGATGGTTGAAGAGTTGGAGTGTGGAGTAGATTGAAGCCTGTCCATTGAAGTATGAAGTTTGGCTATCTTAATATATATCTGAGCACTTATAGCATATATGTGTAAAGATGGTAATCTGGACCAATGGATGATTGCTGTTTTAGCATGAAATATGTATATTGGTGATTATTTATCTTTTCAACATATATGTGTTCAAGTGTATCAGTGTTATGATATAGTGTGGAGAGTGGTGAGTGGTGTGAAAGTCTGTGCTCATATACCATATATATTACATATATAGATACAGGTATATACTAAGCCTGTGTGTTTCAGTTATAATACAAGCTTTATGTGTTTTTTCTCTTTGAAAAAAAGGAGTGCAAGAGAGATTGATCTGTCTTCTGAGCTAAATGATGGTTGTGATAAGATTGAGTGAATTGTTGTATATATATGTATGTGTGTGTGTGTTAATTCTAATATTCTTATGAATAAATGATGATTTCATACTATTATTTTCTGGAGATTCCATGTAATAAAAATATGAAATATATATATATGGAATTATAGTTTTCATGGATTATTAGTTTTGATAAGGAATGGAAATTAAAAGATTATATCCATGTGAACAGAGATAATTTTGTCATTTGATGTTTCCAAGAAACTATCAGTTATTACTAATTGACAATTCTCATGAGGCTACACAACAAGTTTTCTCCATTAACCTAAAGTAGCTCTTTTATTGGGATTTATATTTACCTAATTTACTCTAAACATTAAATTTAATAACTACTCTTTCTTATTGCATTGCCAAATGTATACCATATAATACTAAATTGTCCAAACACTTTACTACTGTTACACAATGCTTTATTTGTCACCCTTTCTTACAGTTTCAATAACAGTTGAGATTAGGAGATATAAAGTTCTGAAGAAGATTGCTGGGACAATCAAAACTGTAAACTGTAAGAAAAGGGTGGTAAATAAAGCATTGTGTAACAATAGTAAAATGCTTAGACAGTTTAGTATTATGTGACATTAAATTTACTTGGTTTCACAAATTACTTTACAAATCAAATATCCCAATTGAAAGATTTCACAAATGTTAATGTGTAATAGAAATAGTGGACTTAATCCGGGAAGAATTTATTAGCTTCATGCTCCCAAATCAATATGCTTTAGATTTACCTATATAATTAAGAAAATAGGTTCAGAAATGAGGGGTCCCTCTTATCTTTATAAAGTTGAATCTTGCGTTATGATTTGTAGAGGTCTGTCTTGTTAAAAATTAAACATTCAAGGCACATGTACTAAGGTTTTAGCCTTATATAATTATAATGATTATTGTAAAAGATTTAATTTTTAACCTAAATTGAAAATATATAAAGAATGTTTAAAAAAAACAATTTCAAGTATAAAATAGAAAAAAAACTGATGATTAATTAATAAACATTGAATTAAGCATATTATTAATAAAAAAATTACTATTATATGGGTAAATTTCTATTGCTGTAACTTAAAAATAATATTTTAATTTACAAATAGCCATATAGACAGCACGATAATCAATGAATGATATTGGTTAATTAGAATAAAACATAGAAAAAATATATACAATTTTTTTTTTTTTTTTTTGGTGTGTTTTATATTTACTTTCAATTTTTTTATTTTTGTAATTATCTGTCTGAAAAGTGAATTTTTTTTGCAGTGGTTTTTTTTAAAATCAATACTTTGCAATTGTATTTAGATGCAATCATAATTAAATAAAATTTAGTTCAAGAAATGAAATGTACAGAATATGGTAAATATTATTTTTCTCCTTTTGCTGACATTGTTTTAGCATAGAATAACATATTTTGTCTGGTAAAATTAAAGTTTCTGTAGATGCAAAAATATTAATTAGAAAATAATTAAACAAAAATTGTTTTTGAAGTAGATTCACATTTTTTTGTTGTTATATGTCAAATTTGTTTTAAACAGTTTATACAAATGAAATTTGCATTTTTTGCCAATATATTTTTTAACATTTGCATAAAAGCCAGTATTATCTTGGATATGTTACAAATGAATAATGAGGACAAATGAGTAAAAATTAAACAAGTGATGTTTAATGTTTTTAACTTATATTTAATGCCATATTATCATATAAAGTTTATTATTAATTGCCTAATCTGTGAAATATTTTCATTTGTGTTTTTTTTTTTTTTTTGGGGGGGGGGGGGGGGGGAGAAAAATGATTTAAATTTGCAATGATAATATGTTTGTTTGGAGGGCTTTAGAATTTAAAAAAATTTTAGCCAAAAATATGTGAATATATTTTAATTAATTTACACATTTTACAATTTATTATTAATACATTACATTAACACATAGGCAAAACTTTCCATACAGTAGTGCCACTCAGTGCAAGCCAGAGTAATCAATGGATGCAGGAAGCCTTATGCATAAAATCCCTATCTAGTGTCTACTTATCTAATATCCTCAGATTAGATTTTAGCTTGTGGCTTTCATCAGTGAGATGCTTTGGATCTGAGAGTACCACACTTAAAGAATGATGATCATGTGATGTGTAGTGGTTTAATGCATTATGTTAAAATATTTCATCAAATCATGTTTTTCTTTAAGTATTGTAGTGAATTAAACTTTTTTTTTTGCTTTTTGACTATTTATAGATGAATATCTTATTTATTTTAGGTTTGTCATAATTTAAATTACAGACTATCAATGATAATGAATAAAGTCTAAGTAAGCAGAGTCATCATATTTTAGCCACATAATCAAATAATAAAATATGTGGTATACTATCGTGGAATGAACATTGACAATTTATCCTCGATGTTATTTTTATAAAATCACTAGTCTATAACATGAAAGCCTTACAAAATAACTATCATTATAAAGTGACTGTTTTTTTTTTTTAAATCAAAAATTTTTCTAAAGATTGTTGCAGTGAAGAATTGATTGTTAATCAAAATAATGAGTTTATATTGGTAATGATTGCTACATTATATTCTTGCATAAAGATTTATCATATGTGGAGAAAGAAAATGTATATTTATATGTAAAGCATAACAGGACTTTTAATATATAATGTAGCCTCAAATAAAAGAAGAAAGGCATAACTAGATGATGTAACCAGCAAAAGTAAGCAATTGGATACACAACAAAATGTCAATCTATTGATTGAAAATCCCTAATTGTTGAGCAAGTTGAAAATGTAACCACAAAAGAGTGAGACCTATAACCAAAATATAAGCTCAGGGTTATCCAGCAATAATAATAAAAGCCAAAAATAATAAGCATTAATATGGCAAATGCAAAGACACATCAAATTAAGAGAAAGAGAATTCTCATATTCTCTCTTTAAAGTCTAATAACTTGTAAAATCTAAAGCATAAGATACCAAAAGACTTAGGTTACTTTCAACTCTTCTTTCTCCAGCACATCCTCTAAAATACAACCAAATCTTATAATAATCATGATTATCTTTCAAAATGATCAGATTTAAGATGCAGTTGTTCTTTATTAAATGGACTCATGTCTTCTCTTATGCCAATAGTTCTTTCTTAAATAATTTTATCTTAAACGTAGCAATTTTTACTTAATTGATTTTATGAATAAGTCTCAGAGTTCTTTCTTAATAAAATATCTCATAATTAATCATTTTGGTTTTCTCTTTATTTCTGAAAAATCAACTACACATGTGATCTTAGTAAAACAATAATAGCAACAAGACTTGAACTTATCATTAAGATAATATCTTATTGAATCAAACAATTATCAAATATATAATTAAAATTAAACATGAAGAAACTCTTAAATTAAAAATAATAATAATAATACACTAGGATGACATTTGTGATATCATGAGTAGGAAAGAGATTTTGTTGCTACCCAAAATATCACATCAATATGTTTTCTCTTAATCTTCTCCTAAATAAAACCAAGCAATCTTATTATCTTAATTGATAATGAATAAAGTCAAGTGATCTTCTAGCTTTACTAAAAAAGAAAAGTTGACTTAAGTGATCTTATACCAATGCATAAGCTTATGGTTAAGACCTGTAGAGGTCCCTATCTTCACATTTTCAACTGCACATGCTTTAGGTTTATTGCCTTAGTAAATATTATTTTTAATTAAGTAAAATAATCATTTTCTTTGGTGTTATGTTAACATCAGTTATACAATTTTAAAATAAAATGACTTTCATATCATATTTCTTTATGCTTTTGTACTCTCAATGCATAAATAAATATATACAATTGTGTGGGAAATATTGTTCGATTTATGGAAGATTCAGATGATAAAGTTAAATAAGCATGAATTAATAATGAAAAATAATATTTATTGACACTTAGAACATTTAACAAACAAATATGAAGCTATTTCACAACTTTTTGACATATAAAATTATTAAAATCCTCCAAAACAAAATAAAATAACATAAAGAAAAAATATATATTACAATTTAGAAATAATAGCAATCATATCCAATAATTGATCAATTCAGTAAGCTCTAACATTTAATACACTATCTTGCAAATTATAGAGTTTCTGGGTAAAAATAATCAATGCCTTAAGTAAAATATAATCTTACCAATCCTTGGTTGGCAATGAATACTGACAAAGATTATACAATTTTATGTGGTCACATATATAATTATAAATTTAATATTAAATACTTTATCAGATTTAAAACATCTGGATATTCTAGCTAGGCATATCTACAAGACCAGCACTCAGATTAATGAAGAGTTCAGCTGAAGTAAGGATGGCATTTTGAAGTACCTCCAAAACATAAAATTCTAGGATAAAGTAATGGTAGTACATTACACATGGCTCTAAATAAAATATATCACTAAGAAAATCCACATTAAGGTATAGGAAAACAAAGGCAAAACAAAATAATGGCATGAAGTCAGAAAAGTGCCTACACATGAGGGCAATGAGCTAGGACTTTGTCTCTACTCAGGAGATTTGGGAATGGATGATCAGAAGAAAAGGGGGGTGCCTAAATATAGCATTATATGCTTAGTATCAGAAATATAGCAAAACACACTGGAAAGATTTAATAAATTAGAGACTAATGCTATTATCTCTTAAAAAATAATTAAGTGATTTATAAAACTAATAAAACAATAATAAGTATATCAAAATATAAAGTAGCATAATAATTAAACAATAAAAATATACATCAGCTTCTTAACTCTTCCAGCATTTATACACATTCAAAATAGCTTCAAAAGGAACCAGTATAATGCATTTTAAAATATTACTCTAGTAATATTCTGAGAACCTAGCATAAAATACCTATTAAAACTATATATAAAAATGTTTACAGAAATGCATCAAAATAAATATATGGCATTTAAAATAAAATAAATATTAAAAAGTAATATTTATATCCATTACCAATAAAATAAAGAGAAAGAATCCATCTTGATATTCATATCATTGTGCTGGATAATGTCAATAAAAGAATTTTTGAATATCCAGCAGACTTTCTGGGATATCTAGGTAAAATTACAAATTAAATTAACACACAGCACTTTATAAATATGAGGGAAGCAAATACTTGAACTCACTAACACAAATAAAATGTACCATTCTGACTAGATTACTGTAGACTGAATAAGTAAAATAAATAATATACAAACATTATACGTTTCACAGTGCATTAGATAAATAAACATAACATTTCTTTTAAAAGCAAATTTTATCATTTACTGACAAATATAATGAAAAGTAATTATTCTAAACTGGGGCATGCTATGGTTAGGAGCAATTTAAAATTAATATTTCTGGAGACTAAATTGAGCATAGTAATAAATTTAAAATGAATTTTTTGAAGAGCAAACATACTTAAGAACTTGAAACAAATATGTGAAAAATATATTTCATTTTTTTTAAATTAATGCAAACGTAATAAAATCATTTTTCTACAAAATAATCATTTGTAATACTTGTTGATGAGTGAAATTAATTTCTTGCAAATATTAGCAATTAATTAATTAATTTATATTTTTTTAGATAAAGCATTTAAAATAATCAGACATACTAAATAAATTTTAAATTTTTATTAGCAATATGCTAATATGCTGATTAATATACTTAAAAGTCAAAACTGAGTTTTATTTTCCTTTCAAATGTAATTTTATTCAAATAAACAGATATTCTATTATGGTATTCAGCCACACGGGTTTCTTTAAATAGAACAAATGCATAATAAAGTCTTTCCATTATCAATTTATTTTATGCCAATAAATATAATATTTTTAAAATGTAGCATTTAAAAAAATTATTTTATCATTTAAAATTGAAATTATACCAAACGAGAACACATTTGAAATATGATAAAGATATTTAGTGTAATTAAAATATAATGGTTTCATAAAGTTCTTTAACCTTTGTGTTATCAAAAATTCTGTTTGGCTGAGTGAGGTAAAACTCTAAACTTTTCATTGGTCAATTACAGAATCAATATATTCATCTTTTAATATTATATTCATTTTAATTTCCTTTGTAAAAAGTATATTAATAATTTGTCAGATTATGAAAGTGAACGAAAGTTTTTTCCAAAATAAATTTCTATTTATAATTATAAAAATATCCCATAGTGGAGAACCTAAAAAGATCATTCTTAACCTATTACAAAGTGTTATGTATTTCATTGATTTCTTTCTCAATTTTATGTTGTGTAAAAGTAAATAATTTTTACTAAAAATCTTAACTATTTTTCTAAAATAATTTTATGTTCAGTATATTTTATCTAAATAATTTATATGTCAAAAATATATTTAAAATGCTCTAAAACTTTCATTTTCAAAATCAAAACAAAGAAGATGGAGTGATGAAAATTATTGACAAGCATTCTTTTGACCACTATGAGCAACAACCAATCAGGGCTTACAAAAGACCGCTTTTTTCCATTATTAAAACATAAATGACCATAAATTCACTACGGTAATGTCAAAACCTGACAGTTTTAGAGCTACTGGAAGCCATATAATGTCTATGACTGGGAACTTATATATAAAGCTTAAAAGACAGATAAAATCTTTTAAATATTAAAAAAAAAATATCTCAAAAGTTTTTGCATATAACTTAGAAATTTTCCTTTCTAAAACAAAATTTAAATATAATAAAGAAAATGAAATTAACAAAGTTTTTACAATGCAGGGATAAAAACCATTGATTAAATTCCATTTTTGCAATAGATTTTCAATAAAATAATTCACTTCCTAAATTATTCATTGTAAAATTTTCCATAATACAATCCTTGTCAAAGTTTAAAGTATTGAGAAGGTTTCAGTTATAGAAATAATCTGGGCAGATATTCATGGTTTAACAATGCATATTATTAAATTTAAAAAAAAAAAAAGTTTTTTTTTAAGTTAAACTGGAAAATACTGTGGACAGATTAGGTGTGTATAGATATGCATTTGTCTCACATATCAGACGTTTTATAAAGCAAGTCATGTGATTAAATTTGATTGATGTGATTGACAAATAAAATACATCCCAGATAATCCAATTAATAAAAAGTCTTAATTTTTTTCTGGTATCTGTTGGAAAATTCTAAAAATAACTGGAAATAATTATGTTTTCTAGACAGCAAATTAAACAATAAGTAATTATGTATGACATCATCTTTTTAAATCAAATATTTAACAAATTATTTAGTAAACTTACACCCATTATAGTAATAAAAAAATACATTCTTTAAATACACTAAAGATTTACATTATTTAATAAAATAAACTTATATCAATGAAGTATTAACAATATTTATTTAAATCCTTTTTTTGTTAAGGTTTCAGAACATGACTATTATTGTACCTTTTTAAAAGAGATACATTTTAAAAACATTAACTTAAAATATTGAGTTTCAACCAGGAATAACTTAAATAATTATTTGTTTTACACATGCAGGTACACTCCTATCCCACTATGAAATTCTTTATTTAGAAATACTAACTTAAATATATGAGGTAATTATTGATTCAAAGATTACAAACTTTTTTAACTAGCTGAACTTTAGGATTTTCTAACTAAAACTAGATTACAATATTATTAAATTAAATAATATAATTTACTGGCAACAAACTTAAGTATCTAAGACCAACTTTAAAGTTTAAACTCATTTAAAAGTTTTTCTGTATTTTAATTTAATAAAGAATATGGTAAGTAAACTAAGATTATTTTAGCTGTACTACTCTAAAAAGTTAGACTCATTTAGATCTTAGATCAATAATAATTCTTAAAATTACAAAAGAATTAACTTATTAAGTTTAAATATTATAAAATTACACTAAGTTAAGTACGATCTTATAATAACCATTATAAAATGATTATTTAACAATAAAATTTATTTTCTCTCTCTCTCTCTCTCTCTCTTTTTTTAATAATGTAAATTACAAGACTTGACATTCAGTTTTAATGCAAAAGTTGAAGGTCAAAAATATATATAAAATTTGTTCGAAAATTTTCAGATATCTGAAAAAAGTTCTAAATTTTATATTAGATTCAAATAAAGATTGTAATGTAGCAAGTATAAATGGTAACTACTATGTTATGAATATAAATGCAAAGCATATGTTTGCCTCAATCAGTGCATCTTACTGACTAAAGGTTTATAGCAAAATGAAGTTCTTTAGCTCTCTGTCTATCTATCTATCTATCTATCTATCTATCTATCTATCTATCTATCTATCTATCTATCTATCTATCTATCTATCTATCTATCTATCTATCTATCTATCTATCTATCTATCTATCTATCTATCTATCTATCTATCTATCTATCTATCTATCTATTGACAAATCCCTTTACCTATTTCTCTATCTATCCATTTATTTACCTATCTACCTACCTATCTATCCTTGTATGTAATTGTCTTTCTATTCAACCACCTATTTATTTATAATCTTATCTATTTTGCATTCTATCTATCTATCTATCTATCTATCTATCTATCTATCTATCTATCTATCTATCTATCTATCTATCTATCTATCTATCTATCTATCTATCTATCTATCTATCTATCTATCTATCTATCTATCTATCTATCCATTCATCCATCTACCATCTATCCATCTACCATGTATCCATCTATCTACTATCTATCTATCTATCTATCTATCTATCTATCTATCTATCTATCTATCGATCGATCTATCTATCTATCTGTCTGTCTGTCTGTCCGTCCGTCTGTCTGTCTTTATGCCTGCCAGCCTTTCTATCTACATATATAATATGTATCAATGAATAATATATATATATATGTGCTAAATTCCCTTTTCAATAATCTACTTTCTAGAATGCCACTTATCAACTTACCTATCTGTTTATATATCTATATATTTATTCATTTTTATATAGTAATTTTATTGACTATCTTTTTCACTATCTTAATTCCTATCCATCCTTATTGTCTATTTATGTATCTATCTGTCTATTTGTTTCACTAGATATATTATCTATCATCTATGTTTAAGCATGTGCTTTGGCTTATAGTATATTTTCAAGAACAGAAGTATTATTATTTTATAACGATAATTGGCAACTCTTTAAATATAGTATTTACTATCTGATTGACTGTCATTTAAGCATTTTTAAGGCGCATCTTTCAAAGGTTTTAGCATTTCACGTTATTATAAATATAGTAATTCGAAACTGAGGAATTTTTGAATTAAAATTTTATATTTCGTATATATTGTTAAAGTTCAGTTCATAATTATTTAATAATGATTGATTTGATTATGTTATGTGTATATATATATATTCTATAAATAAAAATGTTTGAATAAAGCCTGTCATTTAGATTATGAAAATATAAATTAGAAACTGATGGAAACTTTGTGAAAAGAAAAAAATCGATACAAGCCCTTTACATTTCAAATTATTTATTTTAAATTGAACATTAATTTTCACGTAAAGAACAGCAGGTTGTCATTTTTCAAATAAAAATATTCTTTAATTTTCTACAAATTTTTAATATAACCTACAGCCTACTTACAATATTATATGCTCATATGCTGTAGCAGAAAATAATCAATATGAATATTTCATTAATAACTTTTTTTACATTCATATATATATATGGACGCACACACAAAAGATAAAAATATATGATTTTGTACAGTGCAAAGAAAGTTTATTTTGAATCAATTATATATATATATAAAGCGATCAACGGCTTAATAATTAGCTAATCCATTTATTAATGTTTATGATTTGGGTTCAAATTTAGACGAAATTTTTCTTCATATAGATAAAAATATTAAAATAAGATTTAAATATTATTTTATACAGCCATAATCAGTCATAACTATTCATTTTTTTTTTCATATGTCATAGCATCGGTCGGGACGCGAACCCACAACCGTCTGCAACCAACTACTTGCTTGCAAGGCGGCTGCGATGACCTCTCGGCTAACAACGCTTGACAATAATTCAATTTTATTGATCAATAATTAAATATATTGCTATTACTAGAAAGATGTTAAAATATGCAAAGAACATTATAAAAACTTTCCTCTGAAACTGATTAGACAAGCGAATATTATCGTTTCCTTTCTTGTTTCGGAGAAATAATTTTAAGATTTTTTTTGATCTGAAGTACTTTAATTAATGTAATCGAATAGTTTATTTATCAGTCGTCCATGCGCCGTTCTAGCACCGGAATTGATAGAAGTTGAGGAATGATCTATGGTTTTTGAGCTTTAGAGTTCTCTATCCGGTAGTATGCTAAACCAGTGATTACCAACCGGTGGCCCACGAGAAAATTTTGGCTATCGCAGAAAAATCTGGATTTTTTTTTGCATTTTTTAATAAAACGGAAATAATATTCTAAGAAATGCTTATATTCTGAATGACAATTCTCGCCTCTATATTGTAATAAATGCAGGAAATCTATTAGAGAGAGAGTAACAACATTTTCATCTATCACATCAATTAAAACTTGATACCGGTCTCACTTCAAATAAATACAGCTTCCCCGTCTTGTAGTAAATCAAAAATCCATAAACTTATTTCAAACAAGTCGGAACAAATACGAAACTAAAAATATGTAATAATTAAATAAGCTTCAATTATTTTGTAATAATTAAATTAACTTAAATAATTTTGTTAGAATTAAAAACAACATTTAAAGATTTTATGATTAAATAAGCATTTATAATTTTGTTATATTAAATAGGAAGTTCTCTGATCATTATTTTACAGAAGTATTTATCTTTTTAAAAAAAATTCATATTATCATATAATACTAAATCATCCATGCACTTGATGATTTAGTATTATATAATGAAGTGGTAAATCTGTGGTACATATTTAACTTCACTGCCTGATGACATTACATACCTTTAAAGTAGGGTTTGAACCAATTTATATGTTTATTTGGTCATCTAGGAATGTTAAACACACATATACACATATCACTTCCACCCTGTTTATTTAAAATGGTTATGTGTAACCAATTGAATTATTATTTTAGCTTAAGTATATTTTATTTCCAAGCTTGTAAATTCCCTTCACTTAGATAATTGTGTATGTGCGTATATGTATTATAGATATAAAAATGAATACGATTAATGTAAAGCTAAAGCAATGCCAGAAAATTCTAAAAAGTATTATTACAATTTAAAAATGTCATTCTCATTTCAAGTCAAACCAAAAATCATATTTTAAAGTTATTTGCAATTTTAAAAATACGTTTAAATAATGCTTTCTGGAACGTATTGTTTACATCTTCCAATATTGCCAAATTTCAAGTATAGGAGGAGCAGAAGTTCTAGGAATGCGCAAAAGGAGTTCAAATCACTCTTCTCTGGTATTCGTTTGGAGAGTGGAAGCAAAATGAACTGTGAGTAAAAAGAATTTGCCTCCCTGACCTTAGATCGCCTTTGTTCTGCCTCCCTGCCATGCCATCGCTGCTTGAGAACTGTTATGTTTAACTGTAAAAGAATATTGGAAGATGCCTACCATTATTTTATTAATATTGTGCCTTGCTAAACTTCGTATACGTTATTATAAGTGGCCACCATAACTTCTAAAGGTAATCCGTTTTGCCGAAGAATGAACTCTTAATTCTCCTCACTTCACTTCTTTCCTAAATCTTAATTGTAATCATAATGTAATCTTTATTTATTTGGTAACTGACTATAAACTTAATTATCATTAAATTTGTGATTTTCTCTCTTAAGTTTTAAACTTGTTCTTTGAAACGCTAGCACAGAATTATATATATTTAAAATCTATCACTAGTTTTAAGTTTCACGCTCTAATTATATTATTTTCATGTGGCAAAACTTATTTAAACTATGTATCTTATTAAATTAGTTTTAGTATGCTAATGTTTCAATCTAGCGAACTTATATTATTTCAATCATCATTCCGATATTTTTTTTGGAATATTTAAATAGTTAAACGTAAAATTTCTTATTGAACACTGTTCGCTAGGTTAAATATTTTGAAATGTATGCTTAATGGTGGATTGTTTAAAATGTCATATTATGGGATAAAATAAACTTTTTGTTGTTGACACTATTTATTTAGATGCATTCTATGTTTTCTAAAATGATTTTAATTATTAACCTATTTTAAATAATTATTTATTGCTTTTACGCCATCGAGCATTAGCTTATGATATATTGTCGTTTAAAAATACTTGGGCTTGTTAAATAGGAAAAATAATATTTTTCCCTCTTCTATTTTCGACATCCTAAATTTATTAAAGTTATACGTACGATGCTGAGTGGGTTATTATTTTATCATGGCGTTACGCATGATATTATTGCTTTATTTAAGCTTAAATTATTTCATTAGTCATTTAAGACTTAAGCCATATTCGCGTTGCTTACTTATGATAGCATTTTAAAGAATTTATATTTTGCTTTATCATATTTATTCATCCGAACTCCGGATTTTCTTCACGTAACTCGTCTAGGAATGAGGTTTGGTAGAACCGATCTCAGGATAAACATTAGAGTATTAAGGCTCTGCATGTGAAACGTCGGAGGGCGTACCATGGAATCCTTACCACTCATATTTTCGAATATCGCCTTGTGATAAATACAAGCGGAATCATATATGTGATAAAGCCTTTCAGTCCAAAGATGGACATCTTCTCCATTTTTAATGCTATCATTATAGTTAGCACTGCGAGTTCTTTTATGTGTAGTTCTCATATTATCTATAAGATGTGGCGCAGTGATGTTTGTAAACCACTCATTTAATAATTAGTCGAATATTTTAGGATTGTCACAGTAAAGCTTATTTAGGCTAACCCATTCCTCATTTGTACAGGCCCAGATATGCTCATGAACGATAAATTACACGTATCTGTCATATCAAGAGTAAACCTCTCTTTGGAGATGAATTTATAAACGTCCTTTATCATTACTTAAAGTAATGATCATAGCATTGATAACATTAATTTGTTAATATTTATAGTTCATTAGCATACTAAATCAGTTGCCTATATGCAAAGTAATAACCGCATTAAATCTGTGCTATGCTTCTGATGTAAATTAAAATTATTTATGTTCATTAAATTATGTTGAATTACTCATGCGTTTGTGTCTTACTGAATCTCACTCATTGAATCCCATTTAATCTTTATAATAGTGTTAGTAATATTTAGAAGTTATAACTGATTATTTTAAATGGACATTTATCTCTGGGTTGTTCTGTCTTTGCTCATTCTGGATGGATACTATTTTATAATTCATGTTTCTTTTGCAATGCTAGCTGTGTGCAATTCATTTAAAATTTATAAATTGTCCCTTCACATAAGATATTTGATTGAGCCAAGATTTGATATTATTTATTTACATTAATTACCCTGTAGATCTCATGTTTCTCCGCTGTGTCTCTGGGACCAGAATGAATAAAATTTCATCTGTTATCATCAGAAGTGTTGTTTATAATGTTATAGTTTTAGAGAAGAGCAAATAGGGCAGAATTCATGATTGCTCCTGACCTGTGTATCTTGGGCATGAGTGGATTTAGGGTACTTTTGCTTAGATTCTAAACCTTGTTAAATGAACATACAATTCTGACCGGTACAGGATTTTTTTTCTTTCTTGGGCTTGGCGACCCAAACATTTGGGGCCTCGATTAATTAAATCTCACACCCTGTAGACTGCTTATCTTGTTGTTGGCTCAATCATTGGGGTCTATATTAATTAAATACCATACCTTGTAAAGTGCTTATGTTTTTGGTGGCTTATATTTTAATGTCTCCAAGAGTATCTAAATGTAGGTTCATTAATTAATTTTGTTGGTTAAATACCATAAGCTATATGAATAAAACAGTATTGTTAGTCAAAATAATTATTTAAAAAGTAATAAGACAGTTAATATATATATATAAATTAATTATATGTGTATCTTATACTCTCAGTGTATATATATTATACATTTGTTAATATGCATTCGTGACAATAAGGAGAAAGAAAATTAAAGTGTTAGAAAGGTAGTAAGAGTAGATTGGAGCAAGGGGTAGAATAGATGAAAGAAATAATTTTTTCTTTGTCAACATTAAGTAGTGTATATCTCAGTTTTGATATTTAGAAGTATCCAATATCGATATTATGTTAAAAACTTTTAATTTAAAAGTATTGCTTGCTAGCAAATATTTAAAATGTTCATTTCCTATTATTAGTAGCCTCAAAGCAGGTGAAGACCTTCAAATTAGAATTGTATGTCAAGCGGTCCGATGTAGTGGACATTACGCTTCAATGACATTGATTCTTAGAGTAACCTCAAAGCAGGTGAAGACCTTTTATGTAACACCAAGCAGCCAGATGTAGTTGGCAAAATGCTTTAATGGTTTACATATTCTTATGCAAGCAAAAGTGAAAATTGATATCGATAAATATAAATTACTGGGAAGAATATTAATTTTGACATTTTTATGATAGCCTCACGCTCCTTGGAAATGATAGATAATTGAGTTAAATTCCTATATTCAAACTTAGGTTAGTCACGCGTTGTTAGTTTGTAGTAAATAATAACTATTCATGAAATAAATTGTTTTATTCTAAATTATGTCAATCCATGTTGTATAACTTGCATATTGTCATAATATTTTCTTAGCTTTATTTTGCTAGATTATAACATAAAGTCAACTTAAACACTATTTATGCTTATACATAAAATTTATTTATGTGAAATAAATTTTATAGCTGTTGCAGATTATTGCAAAGGGATAAATATAGTGATGTATCTTGCTGATTTCAAAACAGCATTGAAAATAAAATATATATTTATTTAGTATAATAATTGTGAATTATTTGATCAATGCAAAAGGAAATTTTGGTGTCCATCTCTGTGAGCATGAATAACCTAAATATTATGTAATAAGTTATTAATCTTGCCATGTTGGCATGGCACCTTGTATTTATACAATTATAAATTTTGCCAACCGGTGATTTCATGTGTTAACATAACTTACATTGAGTGAGATTCAAACGCAAGCAAATATTTAAAAGAGAGAAAATCATACTTTGCTTTGGCTTTCTGTTATACTTTGTATTATCAATTTACTAATAAAGATTTTTAGTCAATTCCAGGTGCAAAGAGAACAGATGGAAAGTGGCAAAAGAAGTGAAGGCACGGTAATTTTTAAATATATTTTGTGTTATAGAATTAATAGTTAATAATTTTATAATATATAGCTTAAATGATATAGGCAAATTCAAGTAGTGGAGAAGAGTAGGCATAAATAATAAAGTGGTTGGGCATCATATAAGTTAGGCAGGGCAGGAAGAAAGTAGTAGGTATGGTGGGAAAATGGTAGTATAGGGGCAATTGAGGAAAAGGGATAGGCGAATAACCCATATCAAATAATAATGAGTCACAGAATTAGTGATTCAACAAAATGAACAATAATAATTATCAGTTATTCATGATGATGCAGAGCTTATTAAAGGAACAGAAGAAAGAAGATGAAGAATTCTGGAAGTTAGAAGCTGAAGAACAGAAGAAAGAAGCTGAAGAATTTCAGATGATGATGCAGGGTCTATTTAAAAAACAAGATGAAAGACATCAGAAGATGGAAGAATGGAGGGAGCAAACTCATGTAAAAGGATCACTTGCTGTCAAAGAGATGAAAGTAGAATATCCACAACAGAATGTGATAAAGCATGAGGAACAATTAGGAGATTTCCAAGTAGTCCAAGGAGAAATTAGTGATCATCTTTATGAGCCAGATAATAAGGCTAAATATGAGTATGAAATGTCTAAAAATGAGATTAAGAACATGCTTCAAGAAACTCAGACAAAAATACAACTGGATTTTAAAGACTCTGAAAAGAATGATTTAAATATGAAAGGTCTGGATTCTCTTATGACACAAAAATGTGAAACTGATTTGAACTATCAGGAAAATATGATTAAAGAAACTGATAGAAATGCTACTAATGTTGAAACATTACCTATGGATATAACTTTATGTGATGAAAATATTTCTACTCAGGATTCCTTTTTGTCTGATGAAAAGCTTGATTCTAGTTGTCTTTTGAAGGCAGAAGAAACAAACAGGATGGAATCATCTAAATTGTATGTTCCAACAGAAGTCCAAAGAGATTCTTTATTGGAATATCAGTCTAAAAATGTTGAAAAGTTTATAGATCCACTCTATAATCCAGATAATCAATCAAATTGTGAAACTTTGATTGATACCTCCATCAATAAATCTGTTACAGTTAGTCAGATTTATCAAAAAGAAGAAATTTCATTTGATTCTAACACAGTACCTGATGAAAACCAAATTCAGCCATTTGTTTTGAATTCTTTCAGCAATGATAAGTCAACAAGATGTTTAGATTCTGCAATGGATTTGCATGAAGATTTATCAATTAATGAAGAGACTGAGCCTAAATCTTGTGTTAAAAGTAGAATTGCTGGAATAATGGATAGTGATAGAATTATTTTTCATGTTGAAAACAAGTTTGAAGATGGTTCTAATGATATTCCATATTTTAATAATGCTTTGTTAAATGAATTTTGTAAAAATGTGTTGACTGATAAGCAGTTTGATAAAAGTAATTGTAAAGTTCAAGCATTAGATAACAGAAATGAAGAGCTACCTTTTCACAAAAGTGATTCTCTTTTAATGGATAAAATTGAACCGGGCATCTTTTTATCTGTGTGTGCTTCAAAATCTTTTGAAAGTCCTAATAAAGAGTCTTCAAATAAAAATATAATGTTTGAAGAAACACATGATTGTTTATCAAAACAAACATTTTCTGAAAAGCAATGTATAAGTTGTGGAAAAAGAAAACTCATGCCAAATGATTATTTTACTTTTACTGCTCAGAATTTTAAGAAAAGAAGGTGTAATAAGTTAAATACCATAACAGATGATATAAAAATGGCAACTTATTTAAATGGTTTTATCAAAGTTGATAAGAACATAAATATTTCAATAACTAATGATATGGAAATGACAACTGGTGTAAATAATGTTAAAACTGGCAAGAAATGTCTGCAAGAAACTATCATCTCTGATAAAGAAAATGTCAAGGTTCCTTCAAACACTGTTAACATTCAACATTGTCAATTGATATCTGAGAAAACTAGTAATTTTTATAAATTAGATAATCCTTCAGTCAGAAATGATATGGAATTTGCTTCTTGCTTGTCTAACAAGAATTGGTGATGAAAGGCAAATTAAATTGAATTATATTACTCATAATCAGGAAAAGGATTCAGTTGTGAATATTACTGAAATGGATTCTCAGAACAAGATGAATTTTAGTGATTCTTTAAATAAAGGTGATATCGAAATAAATACTTGTTTGCCTAATGTAGTTGATGCTAATGAAATGCAGATGGATTTGAACTATTTAGTGCATGATAGTGGAAATACCATAGAATTAGACTCTCCAAATGAAGTAAATAGAAGTCTTATAGAGATAAATTCTCATTCTCTTGGTTTGGGTGATATAATTGAAAAGCAAATTGAAGTGAATTGTCATTCTGGAAAGATTGAGAAAAATCTAATTTCAAATATTAGTGAACTCCATTCTAAGAATATAAATTCTAATTGGGATGTAGCATCTACAATGAAAACAGAAAATTATGTTAACAATTTATTCTCTTTGGATTCAAAATTGACATTACTAAACACTAAAGAGATGGATGTTATAGTTACTAATAATTTTGAAAAGAAATTTATCAGTAAAGAAACAATTCCATTTTTGATTAAAAATGATAAACTTTCTTTGATCAGTAAACAAGAGTCTGATTGTTTTTCCAAAGTCCAAGATATTGATATGAAAATAGCAGAGTGTATTGATGAAGTTTCTATAGGACAGATTCCTGTTAATAAGGCAATCAAAACTAAGATTATTCATGATAAAGAAAACTTTCTAATTCCTGTTAATAAATCTATCAAAACTGCTATAGATAAAGAAAATGCTCGTGCATTTATTTCTACTATTGAAAAGTATGAAGAGGTAAAGATTCATGAAATGAATTTATTTATTGCTGAACATATTGATCCTGCAACCAATAAGAATATCATCTTTAGTGGTAGTAATAATGTTTTTGAGATGGAGATGATTACAAACCCAATATTAGATAAACCTAAAATTTTTAGAAATATTAGTTATAGTGATACAGAGATTTGTAAATCCTTACTGGACAAGAGTATTTGTATCCATCAAAGATATAACCAGCAACATGCTTGATTAAAATTAGCCCACATAGCAAAAATTAGGGTAAGAAAGAGATGTATTCCTCATCATAAAATTTGTGTAGATCAAGTATGGCTTAAGGTTTCCAAGTATAATAATGTTGCATGCCAATTAAAGTTGTATATACCACCCGACCCAGGGAAAGAATAGTAAAAGGTGTTTTGAGATTGATAGGATGGCATAATGCATCAGAACAGACCATTGATTTTCAAAAAGACTTAAGAGAATAGGGAGATCCCAATTAGTACATTGTGATTAGAATTTTATGAAGTGAGGCATAAACATAGGAGTAGTGGGGAATAGACAAACTAATTCATTATTATTAGGTTGACCATGTGTTTCTTTGCCACTTGGAATAACAATTTTAAAGGTATAAGTAAAATCTTTTTTTTTAACAATTTTTTTTGTTTGTTCCTCTAATTATGGGAATGTGAAGTGGTAAATCTGTAGTACATATTTAACTTCACTGCCTGATGACATTACATACCTTTAAAGTAGGGTTTGAACCAGTTTATATGTTTATTTGGTCATCTAGGAATGTTAAGCACACACATATACACATATCACTTCCACCCTGTTTATTCAAAATGGTTATGTGTAACCAGTTGAATTATTATTTTAGCTTAAGTATATTTTATTTCCAAGCTTGTAAATTCCCTTCACTTAGATAATTGTGTATGTGCGTATATGTATTACAGATATAAAAATAAATACAATTAATGTAAAGCTAAAGCAATGCCAGAAAATTCTAAAAAGTATTATTACAATTTAAAAATGTCATTCTCATTTAACTATTTCAAGTCAAACCAAAAAT
The DNA here is from genome assembly GCA_028023455.1 of Epiperipatus broadwayi. Taxonomy (NCBI): domain Eukaryota; kingdom Metazoa; phylum Onychophora; class Udeonychophora; order Euonychophora; family Peripatidae; genus Epiperipatus; species Epiperipatus broadwayi. Next base: position 5,521,141 of record JAQFVV010012439.1, on the reverse strand, counting down.
CATATTTTAAAGTTATTTGCAATTTTAAAAATACGTTTAAATAATGCTTTCTGGAACGTATTGTTTACATCTTCCAATATTGCTAAATTTCAAGTATAGGAGGAGCAGAAGTTCTAGGAATGCACAGAAGGAGTTCAAATCACTCTTCTCTTGTATTCGTTGATAGAGTGGAAACAAAATGAACTGTGAGTAAAAAGAATTTGCCTCCCTGATCTTAGATCACCTTTGTTCTGCCTCCCTGCCATGCCATCGCTACTTGAGAACTGTTATGTTTAACTGTAAAAGAATATTGGAAGATGCCTACCATTATTTTATTAATATTGTGCCTTGCTAAACTTCGTATACGTTATTATAAGTGGCCACCATAACTTCTAAAGGTAATCCGTTTTGCCGAAGAATGAACTCTTAATTCTCCTCACTTCACTTCTTTCCTAAATCTTAATTGTAATCATAATGTAATCTTTATTTATTTGGTAACTGACTATAAACTTAATTATCGTTAAATTTGTGATTTTCTCTCTTAAGTTTTAAACTTGTTCTTTGAAACGCTAGCACAGAATTATATATATTTTAAATCTATCACTAGTTTTAAGTTTCACGCTCTAATTATATTATTTTCATGTGGCAAAACTTATTTAAACTATGTATCTTATTAAATTAGTTTTAGTATGCTAATGTTTCAATCTAGCGAACTTATATTATTTCAATCATCATTCCGATATATTTTTGGAATATTTAAATAGTTAAACGTAAAATTTCTTATTGAACGCTGTTCACTAGGTTAAATATTTTGAAATGTATGCTTAATGGCGGATTGTTTAAAATGTCATATTATGGGATAAGATAAACTTTTTGTTGTTGACACTATTTATTTAGATGCATTCTATGTTTTCTAAAATGATTTTAATTATTAACCTATTTTAAATAATTATTTATTGCTTTTACGCCATCGAGCATTAACTTGCTTATGATATATTGTCGTTTAAAAATACTTGGGCTTGTTAAATAGGAAAAATAATATTTTTCCCTCTTCTATATTCGACATCCTAAATTTATTAAAGTTATACGTACGATGCTGAGTGGGTTATTATTTTATCATGGCGTTACGCATGATATTATTGCTTTATTTAAGCTTAAATTATTTCATTAGTCATTTAAGACTTAAGCCATATTCGCGTTGCTTACTTATGATAGCATTTTAAAGAATTTATATTTTGCTTTATCATATTTATTCATCCGAACTCCGGATTTTCTTCATGTAACTCGTCTAGGAATGAGGTTTGGTAGAACCGATCTCAGGATAAACATTAGAGTATTAAGGCTCTGCATGTGAAATGTCGGAGGGCATACCATGGAATCCTTACCACTCATATTTTCGAATATCGCCTTGTGATAAATACAAGCGGAATCATATATGTGATAAAGCCTTTCAGTCCAAAGATGGACATCTTCTCCATTTTAAACACTATCATTATAGTTAGCACTGCGAGTTCTTTTATGTGTAGTTCTCATATTATCTATAAGACATGGCACAGTGATGTTTGTAAACCACTCATTTAATAATTAGTCGAATATTTTAGGATTGTCACAGTAAGGCTTAATTAAGGTAACCCATTCCTCATTTGTACTGGCCCAGATATGTTCATGAACGATAAATTATGTAACTGTCATATCAAGAGTAAACCTCTCTTTGGAGATGAATTTATAAACGTCCTTATCATTACTTAAAGTAATGATCATAGCATTGATAACATTAATTTATTATTATTTATAGTTCATTAGCATACTAAATCAGTTGCCTATATGCAAAGTAATAACCGCATTAAATCTGTGCTATGCTTCTGATGTAAATTAAAATTGTTTATGTTCATTAAATTATTATGTTAATAATTACTTTTGCATTTGTGTCTTACTGAATCTCACTCATTGAATCCCATTTAATCTTTATAATAGTGTTAGTAATATTTAGAAGTTATAACTGATTATTTTAAATGGACATTTATCTCTGGGTTGTTCTGTCTTTGCTCATTCTGGATGGATACTATTTTATAATTCATGTTTCTTTTGCAATGCTAGCTGTGTGCAATTCATTTAAAATTTATAAATTGTCCCTTCACATAAGGTATTTGATTGAGCCAAGATTTGATATTATTTATTTACATTAATTACCCTGTAGATCTCATGTTTCTCCGCTGTGTCTCTGGGACCAGAATGAATAAAATTTCATCTGTTATCATCAGAAGTGTTGTTTAGAATGTCATAGTTTTAGAGAAGAGCAAATAGGGCAGAATTCATGATTGCTCCTGACCTGTGTATCTCGGGCATGAGTTGATTTAGGGTACTTTTGCTTAGATTCTAAACCTTGTTAAATAAACATACAATTCTCACCGGTACAATAATATACATTTGGCAATGCATTGAGAAAGATTAGTTATTATACTTCTTGAAAAATTCATATTAGTGGTCTGCGGGGTTTAAAATTTATAAATTTAGTGGTCCGTGAGGTCGGAAAGGTTTGCGACCGCTGTATTAAAGCATGTAGGATTCAAATTAAGCTTTTAAAAGTCGTTCTTGGTTTAAAAAATATTTTGATTTTTTTTTTAAAAAAAAAAAATTAAAAAAATTCCACGTGAGGTTTCTGATATGATACTTATACAGTGAGATAAATTTTTTATACTTTTTTTTAAGAAAAAAAAAATATAGATATTAATTTGACAAATTGGTCTTTTATTACTCACATGACATTGTAGTTGCCTGTGGACTTGTAATCGGATATAAAAATCTGACGACAATACTATGTATTTACTTTTTTATAAACATGTTGACTTAAACTCTCCCTCTGTATATTATTAATAAAAAAACTCTTTCAACATTTTTTGAAGCTCTAAAGCATTTTTTGCAGCAGTAACTACATCATCACCAAAATCTAGATAACTTAAATAATCTTCATTTGGTCTTAATCCTTTAGCTTTCCAGTTTAATTCACAAAATACTTCTTGCAAAACTGCTATAATCTTTTTAATATCATTACATAATCGAAATGTTGATACTGCATTTTTAGAAATATTCTTCATAATATGCAATATCCTGATCTACACCTTGATCATACAATGCTTTAATCACTGAAGAAATGCTTATAGAAGCAAATGTCTTTTCATAATCTACAAATCCAAAGCATAATAGTAATTCATAATCATTGGTCCTTTCTATAACTTCTCTCAATACTTAGACATGATCAACTGTACTAAAACCATTTTTAAACCCAGCTTGTTCTTTTAATTAGTTAAAATCCAAACATTGCTGTAAATAAGTTGCAAGTATTTTGTAAAAATTTTGTTTAGAACTGATAAAAGACTGATAGGTTTGTAATTTTTAATATCTTCTTTATTACTTTTTGAAAATATTAATACTGCATTCCTCCAATCATCTGGTACATCTTTATCATTTAGACATTTGGTATATAACTTTGCCAAAAAAAATTCTATTTCTTCATCTGTTTGTTTTAAGATAATGATTATAATTCCATCATTACCGGGAACTTTTCCTTTTTTCATAAATTTAATTGCATATCTCACTTCTTTATTTAAAATATAATTATTGATAGAACTCTTGTACACATTTCCTAACATCATCTGTCTTTTTAGTAATAATTCCATCTTTTTTTCTTGTTGCAGAAATGTTTCCTACCAATACCAAGATGCTATTTTATACTCTTGAGATTTTTATTGTCTTTTATAGCCTTCCTTGCTAGTTCACAATTATACTTTCTAATATCATTATCAATTCTTTTCCACCATTTTACAAAATTCGAGATATTCAATCTTTTTACATTCATTATTTTTATATAGTTTCATATTCCTCATTTTCTTCATAAATTATCTTGTCTCAGTAGAAATTTTATTGATCAATTGCTGCTTTTTTGTATCAGCTATCTTTGTTGCAGTTTTAAAAGTGTATCAATTATCTTTCTATTGATTTTGTTCAAATATGAATCGTGTTCAAAATCTGCTAATATTTGAAACAATTTGCAAGTTTTGATTTATAATTTGTATAAAACTTCCAGATACTCTATTACTATTGTATTACTAACAATTATAAATTTTGCATTTCACTGGGCATTAGTAATTTTAAATTTATTCTTAAAATAATATATTAAAGTAGTTACTATAAAATGAACAGAACAAACCAGACACTTTCCATTATGAGGGCTAACTGATGTATTCTGTGATTTTTCCTCTTTTAAAATATTATCATTAGGTCTTTTCCAGGTCTTTTGGTTCAATAAGTACAAGCAAGAAACATTAATAAAAAAAATCAGATTGTCATTTTTTATTATTACTTTAATAGGAAAATAAACTTAAAGGTATTGCGTCTTGAGAAAGAATGATCAGAAAATGTGAATCCTAGTTATTTTTTATTTTATTTATTGAAATATTTGAATATCAGAAATTGGTATATGTGTGACACGGTATTGCAGAGTCACAAATCCCAATTTCTTCAAATATGTTTCCCATATTTATTTTCAGATCATGTGTCAATATTAGATATCTATTTATTTCCAAATTTGTTTATCTTATATGTCTTCTTATTATGTGGCATGTAAATTAATGGAAATCCTTCAGTGGACATGACAGTATTAGATTATATTGTTTATTCAGCAAAAGATGGGTTCTGACAAAAGAAAAACTCCACACTGCTTGCTGCAAAAGTATCAATTTTTTAAAATATCTATTGCCTTGTTATAATGTCTAATAAGTTTCATTCATATCATGATCAGAGTTTTCATCTAAGCATATAAAACTGTAACTGCGCACATTGTCATATTATTTACATTAAACAATAGACAATAATGCACTTTGAATCATATGTTGTCAAGGCTGTTGCAAAAAGTAACTGCTGGGAAATAGACTAGTATGTCATCAAATGGCCAATAGATCCATCAATATTATTTCTGTAATTTAAAGTTTAAATTTCTTTAATGTAAAAGTAATACAATTTTTAAATAACCACATTAAGCACTACAGATTAAGTATGTTTAACAGAACCTATGCAATATACTATATCGTTAAAGCTATAATTTTATTTTTAAAAATTCTAAAACTATTGGCAGAATTTGGTTGTTTACCTTTTATGAGCATTTATTCCTCATTCTTAAATTTTAATAGCTATTAAACACTTTATTTTAGGTTTTTTTAAATTCACATGATACTGACTTATGGATTGTGTTATGGATAAAAGTAAATATATTCTTGCTTTCATTAAAATTTAGAATTCTGTGATTGTTTTATTTATAGTGATTTCATTATTAATATCTTTATTAAGATGAATCAGATAGATTTTCCCACTTGGTAAAATAATAAATTGAATCATCATCAAGAACAATAACAGGCAAGAGAGCATAAACCATATTGATAGATTAAAAGCTCAAACGATTTAGTCATTCATTTGTGGGAAGAGTAATGATAACACAAACTTATTGAATACAACATGACACTTTTTATTTAATAGAGTGGAATTAATTTAAATATCTTTTATTAATAATCGATATTGAAATGATTTCATTTAATGATATATTCATTTTAGTCATTCATTTAGATTTAAACAAATATATCCAGAAAAGTATATGTTTGTTGGTTTAAAAACGGAAAGACTGCAAGTCCTGATGAGATACTCGAAGAAGTTTTTTAATATGGTGGTGATATATCTGATTCAATGAATTCTTTTAATAATGTAAGATCCCATAACGTTGTTGTGTCTTACATTAAGTGTTGTTTTGTTTCAATTTATAAATAACAAACGGAATAAAAGTATTGCTGTAAATATTTTGAAATATTCTTGTCATTCATTAAAGTAAAAGTATTTTAGGTTCAATAGATTCCATTTCACTTGGGTTTTTTTTTTCTGTTGTTAATATTTAAAGATACTTCAAATAATTACTGCAATCATGTTGTTTGTAATTGTTTTATATTTTAAGATTTAAGCGGTGATAAACGTTAATAAATTTTACATAATGTTGACACTACATTGAGTATAAGCTTTTTATTTTAATTTTATTTACTAATAGTGTATTAATATTTAAATGCATGTATATTGTCTACACTAAACTTAATGTAATTATAAGGGATTGAACTCAGACTTTCAAACTCCCTAAAGCTATGCACTCAATCTTATACAACTAATACACATGACCACATACATGTCAAAAAGATAAACAATCTCCAATATACGTATTTCATTCTAATTGTATATGTGTGTGGGAGATGATGATCTGGTTCAGCACGAAATACATATATTGGAGATCGTTTATTTTTTTGACATGTATGTGGTGATGTTATTAGTTGTATAAGATGGATTGGATAGCTATAGGGAGCTTGAAAGTCTGAGTTCAAGTCCTTTATTATTAATAGTATATTAATAATATATGGTTTTATCCTTCAGAAGTATATTTATTCACTGATTAAATAATTTCGGCTTTATTAAAAGTGTTTAAAAACTTTTATAATACAATTAAATTACTGCCTGCCATCCTGCATGTTTTGTTAAATGAAATCTCAAGATCTATGGATCATGGGCCAACTATATACACAAAATTATACTATAGGTTCCATATTCCCACGATTTTACCTTTATCATTACATTTACATATATCTGATGAAAGCAAATAAAAAACATATTTTTAATATACTTTAGAAACTTTTTTTTTTTCTGTGAATAAATATTTTTTTAAAAAGTCAGTGTTCAACTGAAACGTGATGTTATCAAGCCAACTGCAAGATAAATTACTTTAATTTATTCAGATTGAGAACAAAACAAACGGTTTGTTGATTGTAGAGGGAAAAATCATTATCATCAGCTTAGCAAATAAAATATTTTAAAAACATGTGTAATCAAGCTAAATTATTGTTGTTGTTTTTCTTATTTGTTTTTTTCTGTAAAAAAAAAAAAAAGTCATTTTTTCATTATATTTATTTTGCAAAAAAAAAAAAATAATAATTATTCAAACAATATTTTTCATGTAGAAACAACATAGTCAATTTATTTATACCCAGATAAACCTTTAAATTCTATATCTAATAAATCAATAAAATATGCTGTATACATTTATTACTGTAATAATAAAAAGAATTAAATAATAACAATGATAATAAATATTACTAACAATCACTATAGAACATAGAAATACTTTCAGTTATTTGCATAACCAAGGTTTCCAATTGAAAATGATTATGCAAATAACTAAAAGCCTTTCCATTATTAATATTTATTATCAATCTCAATAATTTATTATTATATATATATACTAGAGTATATGATTTAAATTTTAATTTTCTGAAAAAACATTTTCAATTATTATTGATTCCTTACTTGGTGAATGCTTTTCTAAGTTTAATACAGTTTCTTCAATTTCTAATCTTTCTTCCCCACATTTTAACAGCAAGCTTTTTCCCTTCATTCATCTACCTCACATGGTCTCTTTCTAGGTATTTTATACTCTCTTGGAATCCTGTTTGAGATTTCAACTATCCAGCTATTACGATGTCTTTTAGCAAATGTCTAACCCAACTCCACTCCAGTCTCTTAATTATTTCAATAATGTCAGTAACATCTGTTTGCTCTCTCATCCACATATTTCATTTTCAATATCTACTTATTTTTCATAATATATACCTCTCCATACTTTGTTGATTTCTCTGAAGTCTTTGAACTATTCCATTAAATGTCCAAATCTCAGATCTATAAGCAAGAACTGATTAAACACATTTATTAAAAATCTTTTTTTTTAAATGCATATTTTCTCTTAATATTATCTTGACGAAAAGCACTTCATCCAAGTTTAATTCTATGATTAATTTCATCCATTATGTTTCTATCCTTATTAATCATTTAATATGACAAAAATATTTGTAGTTCCTGAACTTCTTCTAATTCAATATTATCAATCTTTATTTTCTTTTTTTTTTTCCAGAAAATCCATTGAACATTATTTTAGACTTTTTAAGATTTCTGTTTAATTTTACTTTTTTACTTTCATCTAATAACACTTGCAATATTTCCTCAAGTTCTGAAATATTTTTAAAAACAATGTCATCATCTGAAAAATATAGATAACTTAAATAATCTTCATTTACTTTTACCCTCTTTGCTTCTCATTTTAATCCACAAAATCCTTTTTTAAAAACAGCTGTAAAAATTTGTGGAGATGTAGAAACATTTTGCTGCATTATCTTTAACAGTGTTAACTTCCTTAGTATACTTAAGAAATTCAATCATGGCTGTTACATTTTGATAAATATTCTTCAGAATATGATAATATCCTGGGTTTATATCTTGATGACCCAATCTTTTAAACACTGAATAAATGTGCAAATACAAAACATAATGGCAAATCATTGATCCTTTCTATAATGTTTCTCAATATTTTGATGTAATCCACTGTGTTAAAAACATCTTTAATCCTGTTTTTTTTATTAGTTAAAATCCAAAATTTGCTGTAGAAAAGTTATAATTATTTTATTAAAAATTTTGTATAGACTCGATAAAAGAGTGATAGATTTGTAATTTCTAATATATTTTTATCACTTTTTTTAAATATCAACATTATTTATTGAATTTTTCCAATCATCTGATACATCTATACCATTTAGATATTTAGTATATAAGTTTGCCAACAATTTTTCTATTTTTTTCATCTATTATAATTCCAACATTATCAGAAGCCTTTCCCTTTTTCATAGATTTAATTGCATGTCTTACTTCTTCATTTAAAATATTGGGTAATTCAGAAGTTGTAAAAATTGTAAGATAGACTTTGCAGTCTTGTTTTTTATTGTTATACAATTCTTCATAGAAACTAGTTCATACATTTCACAATGTCATCTTTATATATATATAATTGTTTCATCTTTTTTTTATTGCAAAAATAATTTTTCTACCAATTCCAAATTGTTGTTTAAAACTTTTTAGATTTTTATTGTCTCTAGTATCATACATTGCTAATTCAAAATTATATTTTATTATTTCATTATTAACTTTATAAGATTTTACAAATCACTAAATATTTAATTTTTTTAAAGAACCATTTTTATATGTTTTCATACTCTTTCATTTCACCATACATTGTTTTATATAAGTAAAAAAATACATTGTTTTGTATTAGTAAAAAAAATTACTGGTACATAGCTGTGTTCTTGTACTAATTGTCTTATTTTTGAACCATTTTCAAAATCTGTTAATATTTTAAAATAATTTGCAAATTCTAATTTAATGGCATATTTTTGAAGTTTAGAAATATCAAGTGAGAATATTGTTTTTGTTATTAATTTTTGTCTCCCTAGTTTTGCAATAATACATATCTTATATCTCAGTAATCAATCAATATTTCCTGTGTTGAAATCTTAAAAAACATATTTTCTATTAGACAAAATATAATCTAATTCTGCTATATTTTCATTTGGATGCTTCCATGTCTATTTTCATTTAGCATTTTTTTTAAATATATATATAATATACAGTTTTCTTTTTTGAAAACTCCACCAATCTGTATTTTCACTCATTTCTATCACCATATCCAAATTTACCTATAGTACTTCCATCTTTCAATCATTTACCAATTCTAACATTAAATTTTCCCCATAATTAATATATTGTTTGGTCTTATCAAAAGTTTTTAATACTGTCTCAGAATAAGATGATCATATAAAAATTCTCTATTTTTTTTATCAGAGAAAGAACTTGTTGATCCTTTAACTTGAATTGTCTGAATTTGGTATCTTTAATTAAGTTGAATAACCAATACAGCCATGCTGTCTAATACAACAAAGAACTCCACAATGTCGTTTGTTCATTTTTTATTTATAAATAATTCAATCTCTATTGTGTTTCCAATATTTGTATCTTTATTCATAAAATAAGTGGTCAGTTTTTAAACTGTCTCTACCTGTTCTTCCACTTTCACAAAGCCAAACAATGTTTCATTTAATATTAGACAGTTCTTCCAATTCATGCAATCTTCTTTCAGTGAAAGTGATCTGCATTTAAACTACCTAAATTAAAAAATCATTATCAAATGGTAGCCTGGGTCCACGATCAGAGGATTCCTAACACCCTCATTCTTTGGCCATCAACTACTGCTTTGGATTTTAACTTTACAACATCCTGGGAATAAGAGCCATGATTTCATTTTATCTGACATGATTGGAAATATCTATTTAAAAAACGTTTATTCATACACACCTTTATTTTGTTTTCAAAAAATCTGAAATATATTTCAGTTAAGAACTATAAGGCAACTGAGAAAAAGATCTTGGTGCTTCTTGATTATAAACTCAGATATAAAAAACCAGTAAACTGTCTAATATGTGCTGCAATGACAAGGTATGAAATTGGAGATTAGGAATTTTCCCTGTATGGTTTGTGTAAGGTCTCAAAGAAAGAGCAAATAGTCTCTTTTCTATTATAAGCAAGCTCTTTTATGCAACCAACAACTTTAAATTAATCTATATCTATATATATGTTTTATTCTTACAGACATACATAAATATTTTTTTATTGATTTTAAAGCAAATTGACTTCATATTGGATTAAAAGTATTCATTGGTTTAGCACTTGCAGAATTTAGCATCACAGCTGATCACGAAGATTTCAGAGTACAATGATTGTTTTTCATTTATCTGGATTCAAATTAATCTGACATCTCCACCTCTATCTGATAATATTTAGATAGCCAATTATCAACTTATATTGGTTAAAAATTAGGCTAACTAGGAATTGCTAATACTATGTTGAAGAAATCATCAAATGGTTATTTTTAAATTTCAAATATCATTTGCTTGATTGTGTAATTATAAATAGAATAAATAAAGCTATTTTTGGATAAATGTAGAGCAACATATGAGTTTTTTGGGAAACCACAGATATTTATATTGTTTTAAAACTAGGTGGAGATTGGAAAAAATGTTAGGAAAGAACCTTATCCTTTAACAAAAACATTAGCCTTTTCTTCTGATGGATACGAGAATGATAGTTATTGCGGAGTTAATTAATGAAGATCAACATTTAATTAGTATGGCAAAGATAATTGAAATCAGCACACAAAATACATCAGTTGTGCATTAAAACATTTTTGGCCTTATGTATATATCCAAACATTTTTTTTGCATTATTAATTGCTTGCTATGAGATAAAAAATGTATTGAAACACTATTAAAAAAAATTACAACAACTTAAACCTATAAATATTTAATTTTAAAATAATAGAAGAATTTATTATTTGTTGCTCGATATTTGTTTTTTATTTGAGAATGTGATTTCTATTCAAACTATCAAGATTGTGGAAAGAGGAGGGGGAATGTTGATATTGATATATTAATTTCTGTAAATATAAAAATATTAATTTGTTTTTCAAAAAATTATATTTACTATAAATATAAAGTTTATATATAGTTTTCAATAAAAATATATTTTATAGTGAAATATTTTAAAGTATTTCATTCTGCAATCTATAATTTACATTTGTAAATATAAAATGATAATCTTTTATGAAATTTTATGATAAAACATATAACGGACAGAACGATTCACTTGGATATATTGATCAGATTCTTCAATAATCAGCTGGTTCGATCCCAATGTATGACCAACCTACACAAAATCTATATGTGATGGTACACCTATCTATCGAGCCCCAAACATTGCTGGTGCCAGATATAATGGACGGAATGATGACCACTAGCCCCAAAAGTTGATGACGCCAGATATAATGGATGGAATGATTACAACTAATCCCAAACATTGCTAACACCAGTATAATGGGCAGTACTCATCATCAACAGTCATAAACTAACCAAGCCCAATGATGGTGCACCAGATGTAATGGATGGTCAAGTAACTTGCAGACTGTACTACTATGCAGATGTAGCAATATGGTGTGGGAATAAGTTAATATGCTCTAATTTATTACCCCTAATGAAACAATCTGCAAAGACCTACCAGGTTTAGAATGGAAAAAAAAATTGCATCCAACTATGTTCAGACTGTGGGTCATCTGATAGAATGCTAATGAGAACCCGGTGAAATGCTTAAACAATGATTGCATACCCTTTAATTGACTAACTCTATCCCTATTTAATAATATTAAATGCAATTTAGGTTAGTTCATCCACTTTCCCCCTTTTAAATTCTGTTATGCCCTAATATTCAAACCCAGAGAGAATATTGCTTTTGATTCCTTTAGCAGGTATAAACAGATACACACAGCAATACCTGCACCTATATATAGGTTACAACTAGCATCTATTATATTTGTTTTATTTTCAAGCTTTTATATGATAAGAAAAATAGGTGTGTATGCATGCCTAATTGTTTATAGACTGTGGAATGTCAGGACAACTCAATAAACCAGAGACTGGAATAATACAAACTCTCAAACATTTATTAACTAATAAATATCAAGTATAACAACAATAGTAATGATAATAAAAAAAATAATCATCATATGTACATGTGTCACATGTGAACCTCTACCATTTTATTAATTAATTATCCTCTACATCCAACCCTTATACTCCATGGTAGAAATCCACCTATGTCACTCATTCTCTACAAATCATAATTATATAGAAAAATAAACTTTAGTTATTTAATATAATTGAGATGCTGGCTAGCTAAATTATATATTTGCAGATGTTAACAACCTATTTAACAAGTTCCCCTAATTTATATATATGATAGAGACAGATACTAGTTGATTAGTCAAACATACTGGAAAATATATGTACAAAGTTAATCACAAAATAAAACATATAATATGTATTCTGTATAAGTGTTGTAATTTAACCTATGAAAATAAATTTAGATAATCTTACCTTAATATTTATGTGGATAACCTGATGTGAAGCAGGTGGGTTAACCTAAACTTTATTTACAATGAAAATATAAAAATATCAAGATGAACAATCCCCCCTTTTTCTTCTTTGCTAATTCTAAAAAATGAGGCTTCAGCACCAGAGTGTGAAAATACAACAGATAACATGAATAAAAAAATAATAATAAATAAACAAAAATTTACAATATTGATTCTTTGATTAAAAATTGTAATTGGAACAAAGTTCATCAAAATCATCCTAATAGAAGTAGTAGTAGTTGATAGTTAGGCAAGTTGTTCTTCAAAGCAGTTTCACTTAGTAAATCATTTTCCTTAGCAAGGATAGATAGGTACAATGGTGTCTCCTGTAGTTGTGTTTAATGGTAAACACCTTGATCCTCATTTGATTCACCATAAAGTATTTCAATCCTTGTTTACTTTGGACTGCAGGCATCTTCTTGTGTGTTTACAATAAAGTAGAATATATATATATATATAGATATATAGGTATAATATACAATAAAGTAGAAATATATATATATATAGAGAGAGGGGTTTAATGCAGCTGGTAGGAAATACCATGACACACAATAGCATGTTTTGCTCTAGCCCATTTTCATATTAAAGTACAATTTAATAATTATTTATAATCATATATTTGTATTGAAGCACTTTAAATATATATTAAGAAAATTATTTCATTCTTTTTTCTTTTCCAATTTTCAGCAGACTTAATTCTCATTATTCTTTTTGAAAAGATTTAAAATATTCAAATCTACTCTAACAATTTTTAAAACACGATTTAATTATTTAATAATTTATCAATTATTCTTACTTCTTATTTCATTTTCTTTTCTCTGAATTTGATAAACTTTTAGTTACAGCATTTGACTTTTAAAATGTTTATAATTTAACTAAAAGAAAAAGTAAGACTCCATTTTAGTGTTCTAAATTTTAATTTTAATTGCTGTCTTTTGTTACTGGTGCTATAACAATAAGAAGGATTTGTAAACTGTTTTTTGTTTTTATACATTTCACGTGTAGATTTCCAGGAACGCTAAGATTTTTAACTGCCTATTGTTTAAATTTATTTAGATTTTTATATGTATTGTTTAAATACATTTCATTTATTACAAATATAAAAATAAATAAATAATAAAATCAGTTTTATTTTCACACACGTGTGCCCACTGCAACTTAACTTCAGGCCATCCCAAATTCATTTAACTATAAATTAATATTCAATTTTAAATTAAAATATATATATATACATTACAGTTTATTTAATCAAATAGTTTTTTATATATATACAATATTACTTTGTAAAATACTGATCGTATTTTATTTTATAATAAAATAATCTATTGTGCATTACATGTATATGTGTAAGAAATAATAAACAAATAATCTTCTCATTATTAATATAAATTCCAAATGGATTGAGTTCAATAACTAGGCTTGATCTTTTTAGGAATGTGTGCATTGTAAGCTACCCCCTTTTTTTTTTTGAAAAATTTCATGCTCTTATGTATAATCAAGAATAAACTTATATTGTTTGAGCATAGAATGTGATATGCTATAGTTAATAAGCTAAAAAAGATGTGAAAATTAAAATGCAAATGCTAAATCAAAACTAAGTTAAAACAATAGTAACTTTAATATTATCTTTGCATATAGGATAACCAATGCCGAATATTGAAAAAGAAGACAGTTATCACAGTTTCAAACTGCTAAGTGATGAATATTTGAATGTTTTTATTAGTATTTTATTTACTATCTATAATTAGATAGATATATAATTACTGATGCTTAGAAGAGCTGGTTATGAACTATTTACCAGGGAAAAAACGATTCTAATTCTGCCTAAAATATAGAATTGTTTTTTAAGTTTTATCTGAATTAGATTTAAAAATAAAATTATTAGCATAACAGGTGGAAGTGCTTCCTCTACAGTTAAGAGACCTCCTAGTAAGAGACCTTGTATATAACTTTTACAAATGTTTTTATATTTTTAATTTGTAAATGAAATAAAGCAGATCAGCATATTTGAAATAAAGAAATAAAAATATATCATTGTCTGACAAATGAAGAATAAAATACTAATCATTTTGTTTAAGTAAATCTTGAATTTGAAATAAGGCTTAATTTCTCTGACAACTGTGAGAATAATAGTAAATTTCATACTCACGATAAATGACAACATCTCATTTTACAAACCTTTACAAATAATAAAAGTCATATAAATGCAGATATGTTCACTACCCATTGAAGTTGGTCAGCTTTTTTTTCTTTTACATATACTTTAGCTCTGTGATATTAGAATGTTTATGATTATTTGATTTCTATTTGTTACTTGCAAAGATTTATAAAAAGGGATACCATCTCTTACCTTTGTTTATTTAAGTATAAGTTCGGGCTATTACATATGACTTTAGCTTTGTCAACAAAATTAAGTCTTGTTTAAAATTTAAGACTTAGAGTAATGAGATAAGTATCATTTATATTCCATTTTTCTGATAATGAAACGCGGATGTATATATTTACATTTTTACCTACAGCCTCTGAAAGTTAGGTTGCTTTCTTTCATTTGGATTTATTTGACTTCTATTTATTGTTTAATAAGATTTATGAAATGAGATGCTATCACTTACCTTTCTTTGAAGTTTAAATTTACCATTATTTTTTCCAAATCAAGCCTTACTCAAATCCCAAGTCAGAGTTATAAAGCATATCATATTATACATGACTTTTGTGATAATGTAACGCGGATGTATACATTTATATTTTCTCAACTCGTAAAAATTGGACTGCTTTCTTTCAATTTAACGCTGTGATTATTAGAATATTTATTTCTAAATTTATAAAGTATATATACAAAATTAAGTGGCTTTTTAAAAAAAATAGATTATGCCTTTTTTTTTTTATTTTCCAAAATAAAAATCGATTATAAAATCCAATAATATATGATGTCTTTTCATAAAAAGACATCGTACTAAAAATAAGATAATATAATTTAAGATTTTTTTTACATCTAATTTTGTTTATAATGATACATGAATAGAGTTTTAAATATTTTGTTCAAGCAAACAAAATTCGCTAAACAAATTGAATTTGAAAACTTCAAATCGATAACAACAAATTATTTTTCTCTGTAAAAGCTGATTACTTAAAGAAAGTTGAAGATAATTACTATCGATGTTTTATATATGTATGTATACACCTAAATATGTGAATCAATTGCTGAGTAGTTGGATGTATGAATAAATAAACAAATGGATAAATTAGAAAACAGCCAGATAGAGAGACAAGCAAAGATATTATATATATAGATAGATAATCAGACAGTCATGTATAAAATAGATAGATAGATAGATAGAGAGAGAGAGAGAGAGAGAGAGAGAGATAGATAGATAGATAGATAGATAGATAGATAGATAGATAGATAGATAGATAGATAGATGGAGTTACTCATATATGCACATATATTGAATAATATGAGTACTTGGTAAATAAATAAATATTTACATACTTACATAGACATAAAGACAGTATAAATAGATAAATAAGTAATTAGAAAGAGTAAACTAGATAAATAGGTAGATATACAGATAAATAAAAATAAATAGATGGAGTAATATATACATAGATAGATTGATAGATAATTAGACCACAGACAGATATATAGATAAGAAATAATCAGTGAGATAGACAGTGATAACTAATTAAATAAATGGATAGAAAGATAGGCAAACAAAAATATAGATAAACAGAATGTAAAATTACAATTGTGTTAATCTACAGTTATATGTAGAATATATATATATTCAAGTTTAGTCTTATCAGATATATCTTTCATTTTAGCTCAATCTTATCACAACCAGCCATCTTTTATATAATATAGATTATTTACAGTAGTAAATCTATGTTTAATATCTTTAATCATAGCATAAGAATATAATTTTATTGGTAAAACAGTGTACATCTTTTACCTTGCCTCCTTCATATTTATAGAGATATGTCTAAAGCATTATAGAAGGAATGAATTTTTAAATCAGTCAAGAAATAGTGCTTGAGTACTAAACCTACAACATAGGGGGGATAGATGAGATAGGATTTTTTACACCCACAATGAATGTTTGATGTTGCGAGACAATATCATATTGAAAGAAGTAGTCCTACAATGGTGGCATCACAGTTAACATCATATTGGACATTTTATAAAAAAAAAAATTGATGTTTGTTAGCAGGTTTTGCTTTAATTTCTTTTTAAAAAAAATCGCCATTTATTAGCAGTTTTTGCTTTAAAAAATTTCTTTATAAAAAAAAATTGACATTTATTAGCAGTTTTTGCTTTAATTTTTTTTTTTTTTAAAGATTGCTGTTTATTACCAGTTTTATGAAAATCCCAGCACCCTTTGCAATCAAGTGGTTTCATTTTTGGAGTGAAAATATTTGCTGCAGACCTCCATTTCGTTGGCAATGTACTTAATGTATTTTTATACAAATTACTTACAAATCAAAATTATTGATTGTTTCTTTGGTCTATATTTACACTACATCAAATTTTATAATGTATTTTTAAATCATTTATTGTTTATTTGGTGTATTTTTAAAACTTTTTCGAAATTACTTAAAAGTCAAAATCATTTAGTGTTCATTTGTTGTATGTATAATAATTAATATGTCTTTGTTTAGGAGTTTTTGCTTTGCTTTCTTATAAAAAAAACCATTTAAAACTCTAAATCATTTACTGTTTATTTGATGTATGTGTAATATTCTTTATAAAAAAAGACAGTTTTTGCTTTAATTTCTTCATAAAAAAAAAAAAATTGACATTTATTAGATATACATTTTGTTGGTAATGTACTTAATATATTTTTATACAAATTAACAACTTCTTTGCAAATCAAAATGATTGATTGTTCCTGTGGTGTATATTTAAACTATATCGAATTTTATAATATATTTTTAAATCATGTTTGGTGTATTTTGAAATCATTTATTGTTCATTTAATGTATATTTATTCACTTATTTTTAGCCCTGCAATACAGAGCAAATATTAGACCTACTATGGTTGTTGACATTCATATTGCACATTTTGTTTTTTTGCACAAGAAAGATCTGTGTAGACATTATTTTGGTCACATCACAAGTAGCAAATTGATACAAATGTGAACAGGCACCTAAAGGTCTAATAATGCTCCGTGTTGCAGAGTTAATACTCAAGTACCATTGGATCAATATTTTTAATTGATAATTTTGAGATTTTTTTCATTTTTAAATCTTAACTAATAATAATTCAAATGGTGAAAATGTGTAATATAGAATATTTTCAGAAGTACTTTCAACTAGCTCAGTAGTCATTGTCAACTATTCAAAATTCAAAAATAATGTTACAATAATACGTCATATAAAACATTTTCCCCACAATTCATTAATTTTATCATTAATCTTAACAATGGCTGCTTGTTTATTAATCAAATGTTGTTTATATTTATTAATCAATAAAGCTTCCCCAATTTTACATTTATTATGGTTTCTTTCAATCCCCATAATTTTAATATAATTAAATCAAAATTAAATCCATAATTACAAATTCTATTATGATTGAAGAATACAGAAGATGAAATATCCCTATTTTTATCAGAAAATGAATTTTGAACATGCATCAATAACAAAATATGTTTAAATATAAACAACATTTGATTAATAGACAAGCAACAAATGTTAAGATTAGTGAATTGTGGGAATGATAAAATTAATGAATTGTGGGGGAAATGTTTTATATGATGTATTATTGTAACATTATTTTTGAATTTTGAATAGTTGACAATGACTAGTGAACTAGTAGAAAGTATTTCTGAATAAAGTATATTTAAAAGATTTATTTACTGTATTTGGATTAATATTGCATGAAGGAATTATATTTTTATAATTACTTTTAATACAGATATTTGATTAATATTTATATATATACAAATTCATATAACATTACAATACTAGTCAAAAAAACAATTTTACTAAAATTCCTCACAATCATGGTTTCATCTATTAACAAATAGACCTTTTCACACACATATATATATATATATATATATATTGTAATGGTGTGGAAGGTGAAAAGGTTCTGGTTTGATAACACCCACATAATAATAGTATGTAATTGGGAATGAAAAAAAAATGAATAGGTTGATTCTTTTAATTAAATAATAGACAAACAGAGAACAAGAAGCTTTCTCATTTATACATCAAACTTTACTGGAAATTGATATGGGAATGTGTTAGCTCTTAAAATAATATTCTATAACTAAACAAACCAAATTCACAATAAAAATGAAAAGAGTGTATCCAACTTTATTATCTCCCTAAACTTTCTAGCACACTCTCATGGTTTTGCATTAATAGTCATTGCTTGTTAAATATAAAATGGAAACAAAATATTTTATTGAACCTAATTTATACTTATAAATTAATTAAACATAAAGAATTTATTTAATATTTTAAATCATTTATGTTAAATAATATAATTGCCTATTGATGTTTATGCAAGTAATCAATAATATTTCAATATTCTCAGGGTAAAAATAATTAAGTTATCAAAATCAAGTATTGTATTATGAGCCATGTGTACAGATAAATGATATAAAAAAAATACACAAAATCACTTAAAATAAAACAAGTAGTTCATCTTTTATTCATGATATGTATTCTCTTTTTTTTAGAGTAGCAACAATAACAAATCATAATATCCTTTTTTTCCATGTGTCATAGCATTGGCTGGAAAGTGAACCCACTAACCTGGGACAACTGCTTGTAAGGCAGCTGTGCTGACCTCTCGACCACCAACGCTTGACTATCCATTTTATTTTCTAGGTTTTTCAATGGATTTCTGTGAAATTCATGTTGAGCAGCATTTCGTAATGATATATTTATTTAAGTTGCATTTGTTCCTGAATAAAGACTGTTTATTTTCTAAAAGTAAATAAGGCATAACAATAATATTTGCTACCATTAAATAGTTTAAAATCAGCGATTCATTCTTTAGAGTAGAATTATACTAACTGCATTTTTTTAAAAAATATTAAGATTCTCTTTGGATTATATTAAACATATATATTTGTTCCTAAATCATATTTTGGCTCAAGTAGACCTTTTAAAACAATCTTTTTTATTTCAAAAATGGCCCTCAAGTATGGCAAAGTTATAATTTTTTTACAAATCCAGTAAAAGATTTTATCATCAAGTTATAGTGGCTCTTACGAACGTCTTATAATAAGCTTTTATAAATACTACAAAATTGCTATGTTTATGCATATACAAATTCAGATATAAAACATTATTATAACAGACCTATCTTTCAAATATGTCTTGTGTCTATTGAATAACTACAAATTATTTGCAAAAAAAAATAATAATATATTTCAATAATGATAATCACATCAACATGTTTAATATTTAAAGTAGTCTTTACACAAGCACAAATGCTGACAAAAATTCATTTATAGCATTTATTTTACACTAAACATATATACTATATAAGAGGTATATGTATGTGTATAAAAAATAAAAAAACCAATAATACCCGGTGGGGATAGCTATAATCTGTCATGACATACTAAAGAAAAAAATAGCCAAATAACAAATGTATATACACATTAATTCTTTTTTAAACCACAATTGTATCTAACTGACCTTCTCTTTTATATATATATTTTATATATATTTATTTATTTATTAATAAAATAGACAGTTATTTGAAAAGTTGAGACAAAGTCAAATATAAACTCTTCAAATAACTGTCTATTTTATTAATAAAAAAATAAAAAAAATATAAGAGAAGATCAGTTAAGTACAATTATGGTTTAAAAAAGAATTAATGCCTATATACATTTGTTATTTTGTCATTTTTTTCTTTAGTATATCATGACAGATTAGAGCTATCCCCCACCAGGAATACAAAGAAATTATCTATAAAGATGTAATTTAAACTTAATTAATGAGAAATTAGAAATTATGAACAAACAATAAAGTAATAATTATTTCGGATGTTGAAATTTCTTTTTTTTCTTACTTCTTTAATGGTAATCCTTAGCCTTATTGTTTTCCTTAGTTTTTCTAGTTTTTATTAATATAAAGCTCTTTGATATAACATTATTAAAACTGAAGTTATTGTGAACATGTGACTCACTTTAGTCAGTTTTAAAAAAATTCAATATAGCACAAAAGCCACACATCATGTTAAAAAAATGGAGCTACTATACAAGAGCAACATTACTTTAAGTGGCTAGAAATTTGGATCTCAACCAACTGTGTGAAATCTATATTGTATTTTACTTTTTGTTATTTGAATATGTCCCCATAAAAGAACTTTTATTTGCAACCAAAAATCCAGTTACAATGAATTGACAGATACTTATTTCATAAGATTTAATAGGCAAAATTCTAAGTCTGAAAAAAAAATTGAAATCAACCTGGAAATATTTTATTAAGGAATATATGATCATTCTTGTCTTGCATGAAATGATGTAGACATATAAATTGATGAAGAAGATTCTAGGACATAAAGAAAACATATTATATTATTTAAACTTTATAAGAAGCTATGTGAAAATTTCCTGTAGCTGAAAGTTATTTGGTGACAAATACTTTTTAATTATTTGCTAAAAAACACTGTTTCTATTTGATTAACAATGTTAACATATAAATTGATATTTATTAGCCCACAATATCTACAAGCAGCATATGATTTTCATATGTTTGAATTTTCTAGAATTGTATAAATTGAATAGGTGTCTATTCAGTAGCCTTGCATGTGTATTGAATATTTTTCAAAAAAATAATTAATATTTATTTTTCTTGTATAGTTTTGCATCAGCAATATCTTATACCTGTTCAATTCTAAAAGTAAGTAATTTTATTTCTCCATTTATTGTGATTTATGGTTATATATTTTTTACTTTTTATACAAATATTACTTTAAATTACTTGTAGTTGTTTTACTTATTTTACATACCAATTTGGAACCTTAATTATATCATAAAATAATACTTTTCTCATGAACAGTACTAGATACTAGTTGTAACAATTACATTATAAAAAATGTTGTACCTGTTAAAAATGCATAATAAATGTTCTAGTCTGAACTAAATTATTTTTAAATTAATATTGTTGTTTTTTTTTTCATTTGAAATTTTGATTCTATCACAAAATAACACTTTTTTCAGGAATAGCAGATGTCATAATTACCTTATAAAAATATATAGTCAATGCACATTAATATGAAGAAAATATCATTCTCTCCACATCATAAATGTATATATCTTTGTGTATATTTTGCAACTAATATTATTAGTTAATCTGATTTATTTTACATTAAAAATGTATTGAAATTAATTATGTACATAACTGTTGATACATGATTGTCAAGGATTATAGATACAAATAATATATTTTGTGGGATGGGAGTCATCCATGTATGATTTTAATTATAAATATAAGATTTTAGCTTGATCACACAAGCTATCTATTGGGTAATGAACAGAATATTATAAAGATGTTTGTAGAGTTGACTCTACAACCATTTTTATAATATGTCATTCATAACCCAATTTTATGGCTTATATAATCAAGCCAAAATGTTGGTGTATGTATTAAAATGGTAGAAAAATGAGATCAATGAGAAAGCATTGGTTATATGCCCAAGCTTTAAATGGCAAATTTGTAATGAAAGAAAAATGAACAAAAGGAAGAAAGAGACTACATATATGCCTTAGCTCTGAATGCCAAATTGTAATGGTATAAAAATGAGAACTTGAGAATTCTTTTTATTGATATCCCAACAAGCTAAATCATAATAATACAAAATAAAGATTTAATTAATCTTTTATTATAATAAAATAATAGCATAATGAATATTAAAAATCTGTCGATCATATGGGTCTATTTATTTTTATATACCCTATGAATTTTATAAGATTAAAATGTATAATAGTATAACTATATAATACCATATCAGTAATAATCTAAATAGGCTAGCTAAAATTAATAGTTCTGTACAAGTTAAGTAAACTAAATCTGTAAGGGAATAAAATGAAAAAGGTTAAGCAAGCTCTATTAATAAAATAATCCAAAGTCTATATTGGAATAAAGTTTAAAACTTATAAATAATATTTATATACTGAATAAATATCAACGTGATTGGATGCCAATATTGTCTACACAAAATAAAATAATGTATTTGAAAATTATGACAGATATATAAATTAATATTTTATAATGATATTCATTCATAAGTAACTTTTTATTACTGTGGTAAATTTATACTATATTCAAGAATGAATAAAGTTATTAAGCTTAATAATTACATAAAATTTAATTATAATAATTTGTTAATTAGTTCTTATAAAACATTAGATTGTCTTTTAGTCATTACTGAATTTTAGTACAATAATAAAATTTACATTATTTGCTTATTAGATTTTATATGTTTATATTTGCAATGAGATTCTAAATTATGATTACTATATCATATATCTATTAATTTGAATAAGACTCCTAACTCGAATTTCATCAATAGTAATAATTTTATTTACAAAAATTAATAATAAGACAGTTAATAAATATGTTGTAATAATATAAATAAAGGTATCATAAAACGTTATATTTGTTTGGTGCAAGACATTAGAATTTCTTTCTCAAACCACAAGGAAACCTTCATTTATTTATTGTTTCCAATAGGCAATATATATATATATGATCAATAGATGGCGTTTTACCAAAAACACTGTCAAAGCGTATGTTTGTTTACATAAACGTCAGAGTAAGCATTCACTATCTCTATCGTTAGTTCCACCTTCAGATCATGATTTCAATCTGAACTAACGATAGAGATAGTGAATGCTTACTCTGAAGTTTATGTAAACAAACATACGCTTTGATGGTGTTTTTGGTAAAACGCCATCTATTGATCATAAATACAAGCATTAGCAAGTTTAACTTGTTTTTTTTTTTTGTTTTTCATATATATATACAAAATAAAATATTAATTTTTTATAGTTTGTCTACTGACTATTTATCATCAAACAAAACAAATTATTATGTAAAATCTATTATGATTATTTAAATAAAAATTTAGAGTTATTAACATTTTCTTTTGTTTAGTTGTATATATATATATATGTTCACTCTCATGCCTATATATGCTATATAATTTTCTAATGAACCACAATAACAATACAAATAATAATTATAAATAAATTATACAACTGTTTTATCAATTGGTAATATATTGATCAATGTCTATATATAAAGATTCCCTTGTCTTTTAATTTTTTCCTATTGAGAAAATTTACAAAGAGAATCATTAAAATAATCATATTTTTAAAACACAGCAGTCCCCAAAAAGAGTATGTTTATTTTTAAAAGTATTCATACTTTATTTAACAAAATCATTATTAATGAATCATGGCATAATTCCATACATTGATTACTCTGGCTTGCACTGAGCGGTACTACTTTATGGAGGCTTTTGCCTCTGTTTTAAAATAATATTTATTGGAGATGTGAAATAACAATATGTAAAATGCTGTAAATTATTTGGTTACAAATCTGAGAATTAATCATTTTGTTTATTATTTATTAAACATTGTGAGAATTTAATTTATCACATAAAAATTACCAGGTTGGAATACTAATGTTATAGTATATTATGACTTGACCAGATATTATAAATCATAGTAGTCGTCACTATTAGTCATTGAGTTTATGGAGTGTTAGTCTAAAGCTTGGGAAGCTTATAAAAATATTCATCAATATTCTTAGTGATAGAAGTATCTGTATATCCCCAGATTCTTTCTCAATTACACTCATCAGATGGTTCCCAGTAATTAACTTAACTTTGAAAACTGTAGTAATTTTTTCCTTATTTACATTCATTTATTGATTGTTACAATTATATATTGTAATGGATGAAGTTTCTGACCTACAAATGTCCATATATTTGAGCAAGCTAGAAAATATAATGGATAAATGTTGTAGTTAGGCAACTAAAAGATTTAACTAATAAATAGACTAATAAATAAATTAATCCATACATTGGCTCTACGATAGTTTGGATTTACTTTTCATGAATTTGTAATTTCTTATTAATATGATATCATGTGGGATATACACTTAAATATTTTAATCATAAATAAATTGTGTAATAAAGTAGTTTTATAATTACTATGCAATAGGAAAATTAAAGTATTTAGGTTAACAACAACAACAACAACAACAACAACAATAATAATAATAATAATAATAATAATAATAATAATAATAATAATAATAATAATAATAATAATAATAATAATAATAATAATAATAATAATAATAATAATAATAATAATAATAATAATAATAATAATAATAATAATAATAATAATAATAATAATAATAATAATAATAATAATAATAATAATAATAATATTTATTAAAGTAAACATTCATTAAGGTGGCTAAGACGAAAAACATAATTCTAATTTTACCAAATGCAATATATATTTATAATTTATCCCTGCCAGATTGCAATTGATAGAAATGATCTATGATTAAAGGGTTAATTACAAATCCTTTCTTACAAAAAAAATGTAATAAAATGTTGGCATTTGTCAAGCGTTGGTGACCTAGCGGTTAGAGTAGCTGCCTTCCAAGCAGCTGGCTCGGGTTCGCTTCCCAGTCAACGCTTTGACATATATATATAAATGTTAGCATTATTATTTTTTATATTTTTTTTCCTTTAATATATTTCATATCTTGGATTCAAGTAATGCTTTTAATAACAATTATTAGATAATTTAAATAAATTATATATATAATATTATTTATGTTTTGTGTTGAATTGTTTTTAAAAAAAACTATGTTAACAATTGATTTTAGTCTCAATTACGTGAGTCTATTATTTAAGCTTATATCAAATGGTAGATAAAACTAACTCCTAATTAAGATAATTAGTAAAAAAAAAAAAACTTCGATAAATATTTTAGCATTAAGCTACGCTTTGACATATGAAAAAAAAATTATTAATAATAAATGAAATTTATTACATGTAGATAATTTAAAATAAATTTTTCTCTTAGTATCTGTTACCAAGTTTAACTTATATATATATAGTTTCAGCTTAGATTCCATTATCCTATAATATTTTCCTTGGCACATCAATGATAATAATCATAAATATAGGCTCCATGGACATTTTATTCTCAAATGATATTCAATGATTTCTTTTATCGATATTATAATCCATGATAAATTTTATAGTTTTTTAGCTTCAAACAGTAAAGCATAGATTTGTCAATCATTCCATTTGAATCATAAAAATATCAAATAAAAGAAAACTTTGTGTTTCTTTCATAAATTTTCTGCTTACAATATATATTTTCTTGTCATAAGTCCAGGAACTATTTGTAAAAGTAAGGTGATTTAAAACACAAAATTTTAAGCAAAAGAAAGTATATGTGTTTTCTTTATTGAATGTTTTCTATAGCTATCATAACACAAAATGCAGTCTTTTTCTTTTCCCTTTTTAAGCACTAGCTCATGAACAGGTGACTTTTTGTTCTAATTTTAATAAGGTATTCTTCTCATTTGACGTAATAAGAATTATTTCATTTTTAAATTTAATAAAAAAAGTATCCATTTATTCTGCATTTATCCCAAATTAATACGTTATTAAATATAAAAACTTTAATTTTCTTTATTTAGTTACTCATAAACTATAAAGGAAATGATAGATGGCAACATGTGTACATCATATATTTCTACCCTTAATAAAAAGTAAAAAAAATCAATTCTACACAATTAATATCAAATCAGCATGACCAACTAAACATTCTATGAATTGCTCATGGTTAATTAAAACTACATTACTGCAACAATGAAGTTAATGATTATGTACAATTATGTGTTTTATACTTTTTGTAAACACTAAAAGTAACAAGTCAAATATCCCACAAAACAATTATATCCATTATCACCCTTACATTTCATCATAATTAGATATTTGTAAGGCAAATCTATGCCATCATATAAATTGTATGACATTTAAGTAACAAAACAAACTCTTTCACATCTAATGAATTCTTTGTATCAAATAAACTAAATACTTATAACTATATCTGCAACTATTCATGCATTTGCTAGTGACTTCACCATAAATTACATTTTCAAACTTGCTAATCTCACAAATCAAACACATATCATTGGCCTTACTGTGATTGAGACAAATTCTTATGTCCCCAGTCATGCATTTCATGGTATTAAAACCATTTATATTTTAATGGTTTTACTTCTAATGATAAAAACTTACATCTATCACCACTATTTAAGTTTGTGATGGAATTACCCTTGCACGAAACCTGGTCTTTTATTTGGATTGCATCATATTGAAGTTAATATCATAATGTGAATGACCCTGCTACATATGAATTCTCTTGTTCTTGTCTATTCTATACCTTCTCTAACTCTTTATCATTAATTTGGTGATATCCCTTTAACTTAGTTCATAGGATTCTATCTTTATTCTGACTTTCCAATTTATACTTTTCTGATTCATATTTATCCTCTTCTACTTTTGTTACTAAGTTTTCCAGGACTTACTTTATGTCTAGTTTAAGCTTTTTTTGATTTTGTTTCATTTTTTAAATAGTTCTTTATTTCTACCATATTTTTCTTGATTTTTATTGAGCTCACTCTTTAGATATCTATAATCTTGTTTCATTCCTTGTATAAGCTCTTTCCTGATTTGCATTATTATTTGCATATGCTTTTCATGATTCTTGTCATACTTTGAATTTCAATGAGCTTATTTATCAATATCTCCAATATTGCCATAGTAGATTCATATTGATCATTTATTCATGTGATGGAGCCTTCGTTACCTTGTCTTCCTTATCTAAGATATCTAATTATTTTTTATTTTCCATAATACATCTTAGATTTATATTTATTATTTGATATTAGAAAGAAAAGGACATGATATTTTTCCTCAATTCAGTATCTCCTCCCAAATAGTGTAAATAAGTTAGTTTCCTCTACTATGCTTTATATTTTGAACCTTATAATTTTTAATAAAATTTACTTATATGCATTTTGATTTATGTAAAAGACCCAATATAAAATACCATTATAGCATCATTTTTCAATAGTGATTGATTTACCTACTCACATTAATAACACCACAATCTCACATATTATTACTTTTCAACATTCAACTCATATTGTGTACAACATGACTTAAATGTCATGTCTATGCTCAAAAGTCTTTGTATTATGCTTTTGTCAAAAAATCAAAACAGTGGGAACCAATTTTTCTATTTATTTCCCAAAATAATTAGGAGGCAATCTTATTAATAAAATAAGCTGGCTTCAAGTACATTTCATTATTTATTTTTACAGTTACTTCATGAAGAGAACTTAATAATATTTATTAGTAATGAACCCACATTCTGTTGGAATTTTACTAATGTATAGCACATACCTGGTGCTTTTAAAATCATAAATGTATTTTTTTATTATTTTATGGCTAAGTGCAGGTATCATCATCTGGTATATTGCCTTCACATGTTTCCTTTTGGCATATTTACAAAACATTTTATTTTTAGAGCACTTTACAGCTTGGTCATTTCTCAACTTATGTATTTTAACATCTAATTTTCAGAAAACTATTTGACAATCCACTCTAAATTCAAACCCTTAACAAAACACAACTATAAGTTTAAAATTATTATCTATTGTGTGATTAATCATTTGAATCTAACACTAGTAAACACAAAAATGGCTGATATTATTTGTAATCATTAAGCAATATTTTGACCATATCTACTTATCATTTTATGACTTCAAATATTTCACAGATTTTGAATAAATACTCAGTGTCCTTGGTAGGAAGTGAAAAATCTAATGGAAATTATTCTTAAACATATGAGAATAATGCTAATGAAGCTACCTCGCTTCATAAATAGCAGTATTCCCTTGTTGGACAAGCCAAAAATGTAATGGGAACTATTTTCAAACATATGAGAACAATGATAATGAAGCTACCTAGTTTTATAAATAGCAATATTCCCCTGTTGTACAAAGGAAAAATATAAGTGACAATTAATAAAATAATGACTGAAAAATTATCTGCCTACAAATGCCCATGTATGTGAGCAAGCTAGAAAATATAATGAATAAATATTGTAATTAGGCAACTAAAAAATACAACTAACAAATGAACAAGTAAATAAATTAATCCATAAACAGGCTCTATGCTAGGTTGGATTTTAATTTACACTAAACTCATGAATTTATAAAGCACCACTGGGTCCATAATAGTGTTTTTACTTTAGTAAAGAAGACAAAATTCAATAAATGACATTTTTTGTGAAAGAGATATCTTATGGAATATACACTTAAATATTTTAATTAGAAATAAATTGTGTAATAAGGTAATTTTATAATGATTATACAATAGAAAAATCAAAGTACTTAGGTTAATAATAATAATATTCATTAAAGTAAACATTAACTTTTTGAGATGGCTAAGACAAAAAAAAATAGTTCTAATTTTACAAACCACAATTGAATATCATACAATATATATTTATAATTTATCCCTGATAGATTGTAATTGATAAGAAATGATCTATGATTAAAATTATTAATGCATAAAGTCATAAAGCTTTAATTATAAATTCTTTCTCACAATAAAATGTAATAGAATGTTAATATTATCTTATATATATATATATTTCATATTTGGAGATCAAGTAATGTTTTTAATAACAATTATTAGATAATTTAAATAAATTATATAGAATATTATTTATGTTTAATGTTGATTTGTTTTTAAAAAAATTAATATATTAACAATTGATTTTAGTCTGAATTATGTGAGTCTATTATTTAAGCTTATATCAAATGATAAGATAAAATTACTTCATAATTAAGATTATTAATAAAAAAGAAACTTTGATAAATATTTTGTCATTAAAATGCTTTCTTAATACCTATTAAAGTAATATATATCTGAAACAAAAAATAAATAAATTGGACTATAATAATATTGTGTGGATTAACAAATATACCCATTCTATTTTAACTAAGATTATGTTCAAGAAAAATAAATCAAATTAAACAAATTATATCATTTTAATTCAAAATGATGCAATAAGCATTGGCCCTTCAGAATTATAAGACTCCTTTCTATTAGCTAAGGTCTTAAGAGTAAGCAGATAATTTTTACATGAATAAAGATTATTACTATAATGTTTCCCACTTCAAATTTCATTCTTTCCAGATATTTATAAAACAAATTACTAAGATTAGATAAATGGCATAAGTTCCTATCATCTAAAAGTAGAGATTCTTTGTAGCAAATGAAAATCCTACTGCCTTCTTGCCCATAAGCCAAATATTATTGACTATAGCTATATCTACTCACACATTTTAATGTTTGAACTTTATAGCATTATAAATGAAACATTTCATGTTCACCCTTCCATCATTAGCTCCAGGATGTGAAGAGCTAAATCTCCAATAGAATACCCTGCTTTTTAAATACCATCTCATGGTCATATTTCATGATGCAGCAGTCATTTATACTTAAAATTGTTAAAATTTCTTCCACCCAAACTAAAATCATTATATTCATGATTATTGTTTAAATAAAAGTTGTCAATATATTTTAAACTCATCATAATACTATTTTCAAAGTAAAACCTGTTTATTATAATGATTTTTTGTTCCTTACTTAAAGAACTCTCAACTTTAAAATTATCATCTATGCTGAGATTTTGCTTTATCATACATTCAGTAACTAAATAACCTCCAATTTGTAAATTATCATTCTCAAATTTTTCTCCATCAAAAGCAAGTTCTTTGCTATTCACTGAAAAATTATTGATATCAAAATTATTATTTTTCACATTCTCTATTCGTATTTTATCATTCTTACTTTTATTAGCATGTAGTTCATATTTCTTGATTATATCTAAATGTAGTTCATGGAGAGAACACTATTTTCTTTAATCTGGTTTCAGTTTTAGTTTACATTTTTAATATTCTATAAACTCAACCTTCTATTCATTCCAAAATGCAGAAAACTCATGCTGAAAGTGGTCAAACCTATCTTCTAATTTATCCTAGAAATTTTGATTATCTTTCTCTATCTAATCAAGCCTATTATTTTTTTCAGTTGTAGATCCTGCTAAGTTAGCTATTGATTCTATTTTTAAAACTTGGATTTCAATTTGGAATTTGTTATCAATTTTATCACTTAATTCAATTATCAAATCAGCCTTTAAATTTTTGTAAATTAACATTTATTTTTGCATTTATCTCCTTTAAATTTGCACCCCTTTTACTTTTGAAAGTCTCAAATCTGTTCATAACCTGAAACATCTTCACAATTACTTAAGCTACTGGGCTAGACTCATCTGACATATTGTCATTATCACAAGTCATAATTTCTACAACATAAATATATTTACCAATACACTGTAATAATCTGGAGCATGCTATACCTTCCATTTCTGCTAAAAAGAAAAGCATCTAACGAAAGCAAAAAAAATATTCTACATATCTTTAATAATTAATCATTTCCCAGGAATGAAATTTTTCCCAAGTAAAATTTCCCTCATTAAATGTGATATATTTTTCTGTTTTATTAAAGGAGTCATACTATTTATACATAAATTAAAAAGCTTATTATCACAAAATATTACTATTAGCATAAGGTGGTTTCAATCACTTATGCGGTCACACACAAAAAATAAAAAAAATGAAATTATAGCTATACAAAATGTTTATCAAGGTGTCATATCTGGATGCCAAAACTGTAATGGTAAATAATGTGAGAAGCTGGCTTCTCAAATATTCCATATATTTGGGTGTCAAAATTGTAATGTATGTATAAAGATAACGGGGAAATGTGATTGGTCTTTATTATTTAATATTTCCTACAAACTAATCAAGCCAAAAACTGGAACTAGAAACAATAGATCAATAATAATAAATCTCCCATTTCTACACATAAAAGGTAAAATGTATTTTACATCTAAGACTTATTACATACACCTGGGTCTCATTTTATGCGGATTATTTTAATGCAGTTTTGAAGTTATGTGATTCATGTTTATTCTTAATATCTTTCATATTTCACTATATTTATTAGATATCAAGAAATTTAAATTATTAATAACTTATTTTCACTTGAAATACCTTTTTTTTTTTCAAAAATATAACGTTATATTAGCAGCTAACGTGAATATGGCCTGAAGCTGTATTTAGAATTTTAGCTTCTATGTAAATAACCTATTTATACTAATGAGTAAATAATAATAATAGATTTAGATTTACATATAAAAATATCACAATAAATATTCAAAAAAATTTAACTTTTAAAATGTATTTTGTTATATATAACAGAAATAAATAATCTTTTAGATTTTTAAAATAAAAAATGAAGATTTTATATACTGAAAATAATCTTTCTAATGGTAATGTATAATACTTTTTGTTTTGATTGCGATTTTATTTTTTTAATATAGAAACAGAAAATCATTAACACAGCATAAGACTGAAAGTGGCGCTAGTTGTACATCACATCACGAATAAAAATAAAGTGGCTAACAGGTTTCTCTGGGCATAATTGCTGAGAGATACATCATATCGAATCTGATTTTTTTTCAGTTTACAAATGAACACTAGAGGTAATTATTAAAATATGTATGTAAAATGTAAAATTAAATATTGTAGTTAATAAAAAAAGTAAAAAAAAGTTTGTCTTGTATTATTTTTTTTCAAATATTTGAAATTCTTTATTAGTCATACTTTATTTGCTTATTTTATTAATGTGAATTTTAAAGTAATTTTTTTTGTTACTTTGCTTTTATGTGAATTCTAAAATTTACAGACCCTATCCCTCATTTTTCAAGGTAAGTTAAGTCTATTTTTGTGCAATTTTTTTTAATGCAGGTTTTCTGTGAAACATATCTACTGCATAAAATGAGACTCAGGTGTATATGCATATTTCAAATAAATATACATCAAAATCAAAGGGGCTTTCTATTGATCTTAAAATATATATAAAACAAGTAAACAAATAATTCTAGAGTTTCTTTTAAGGTAACTATTGTTCTTTCCTTTTCATATTACAATGTTATAATAGCTAATGACATCTTAATATAACTAGGCAAAATAAAGTATTACTGTATATGTATTTAATGTGTCAGGGTAAATAGCAAAATTACACAGTGAATCTAATATGAGTGACCATAAATTAATAATAAATATTGGCATTATGAAAATACATGAAAACCAAATTTAATAAAAATTATGTACTTTTTATTGACATTTAAGTGATTTTATACTATGATTAATAACAAACATATTTATGAATTACTACAGCTTTTCAAAGTATTAAAGAAAAATTTAAAAAAATCCAAAGTGAAATAGTGCTATTTATGTACAATGCTGTCATCTATAAGCTAAAAAAAACTTTTTGAACAGGGTTATATAAAAGAGTATTATATTTATTTAATAATAAAATACTAATTAATTTAGACTGTACTTTCTATGTGTATCTTACAGGTAAAAGTTCC
Source organism: Epiperipatus broadwayi (assembly GCA_028023455.1). Lineage (NCBI taxonomy): Eukaryota > Metazoa > Onychophora > Udeonychophora > Euonychophora > Peripatidae > Epiperipatus > Epiperipatus broadwayi. The sequence continues at coordinate 5,487,654 of JAQFVV010012439.1, read as the reverse complement.
CTTAATAACACAACGAACCTATCTAATTATACAAAATGAAAAAAAAAGACCTTTTGAATGAACATTCTTAGTATCATAAGTAATACCATATTAAAAAAGGGCAAAAGTAAAATAAACATATTACAATATATTTATGCATATACTCATTTAACATATAATAAGATAAATTTTATCATCTCTTATATAAAAAACGAAGTGGCTACAAAATGAGAGGAATTTGCATCTCTCAGATAAAACAAGTTTGTAACAAGAGGAATTCACTATCTCCAAACAAATAAAATTATATATATATATATATATATACTATACATAACAATGCCAAGTATACAAAGGCCACTAGTGAAACTATTTGCATAATATAAATTTATCAATGCCTTACTTCTAGTACTTATATCCTTAATGACTTACTATATATCAACACAATTCTTTTTATTGTGGAATGACATATTTATAAGATTTAAAGTTAATAATGATAATAAATTATAATAATTATTATATAATTCTTAATAAGCGTAACCATTCACACAAAAATTATTATATGGGATGTTTGCAAACATTTATTGAATATTAAAATTTCTTTCCACTTCTTCTTATTTGCATTGCTGAATTATATATAATATAATATACCATATAATACACAATTTCCACTTCACAATGCACTTTTAACATATGATTTATTTTATCTCCTCTTGCCTACTGTTTCAACTCTCCAGCAGTCATCATCAGAGATCTTATAATTTTCATTTCTTCTACACCTCTAAGAGCTCTGATGATGACTGCTGGACATTTGAAACTGTAGGCAAGATGAGATAAAATAAACCATATGTTAAAAGTGCATTGTGAAGTGGAAATTGTGGAGTATATGGTATATTATATTATATTTATTGCATATAAAGTGAAAAAAATAGTTTTGAATATTATCTTTGTTGTTTTAAAAGAATGTTTTTTGGTAGATCTAAGAGAGAGAAAAAATGCATAGCAATAATTCATAATAAATATATTATTAATAAAAATAATGTCTTTATTTCTTTTTTTAAAATCTAAAGTCCTAAATTCAACATTCATTTTCAATCTGATTTTTACTGGGTTTCTCAGATGATGGAAAGTGAAGCTTGCAAAAAAAAAAATTATCTTGGTTAAATTTTAAAAGTTCTAAGTAAAAAGTCTATTGTTCCTGAAATTTGTTCTGTAGATCATTACAGATGTATGTAAAAATTTAAGAATTCTTGGAAATGTTGATAAACTATTAATTGGTCCATGCAATAACATTCTCTCTCTGGATATCTTTAAAATGTAAATTCTTCAATGATTAGATTTAGAAAAAAATAGATTTCCTTTTTGTTAGATAGGTTTTTAGTTTATTTTAGGCTTTTGTTTTATTTTAACATTATGCCATTGAGACTTGACAGTAATGTAAACAACTGGAATGGAGACTTTACAAGGTCGAATGGAATATATATATATCTAGCCAACTACCATGGCTAATAACTTTAATAATATTGCCAGTTTTTAAAACCCTCTATTAAAAGAAAATGATCTAGTTGGATCAAAAGTTTCTTATAAAGTAAAAAAGATTTTTTTTCATTAAGGATAAACAACTCGCCTTACTGCAAAATTAATGATGTCCCAAATTATTATAGTTATTTTGGGAGATCATCTCCTAATCATGTGATGCCAAAATTTTCCATTGTCCTATTTGCATTCCCACACACTCACCTAGAACAATTATTTTCAAAGGTCTTGACTCAACTATTTTTAAAAATAACATTAATATTAACAAAAGAATAATAAAAATATACCTTAAATAATTAACCTTTTTATATAATTTTATTAAACTTAAAATCTTATATCACCTTTGTTCTTTTAAGTATATTGTATAGACACACATATATTCTTTGACAAATATTAAAACTACAATAATTTTCTATAATATTTCAATCTCTGTTTTTTTAAATAACTTTTTCACTTAAATGTGAATAAAAGATTTTAATCTCAACAATGTTTAAAAAAAAACAACAGATTAAAATGGTTAATCATTATTTTATTTATCTGAGGTGGAGTTTGACAATGGTAAAAAAAAATGTAATAAAAAATAACTTTTTGCACGAAACATAAATAGACACAACAGTTCGTTTTATTTTAAAGTGATATTTATGCCCGCAATTAAATATGATTAAAAATGAAATCTTTATTCTTTTAATTCACGGTGATGGTTAACTACTGCATTACATATATACAGCACTATAAATACTCTATATTATTTATTTTTAGCATTTGAATTAGTATTGATGAAGATTTAATAATAAGAGAAATCTCAGATCAATTAAAATTATCAATAATTTTAAATGTTTAAAAATAAATTTCTTTGATTTAAAAATTCGTTAATTCTAACCTAAATATTTTTGTCATGACTCTCTCTATCACCATCATCAACAACAACCATTATCAATCCACTGCAGAATGAATGTCTCTCCAAGTTCAATCCATCTTCTCCGATCTTTAGCTTCTCTTCTTCACACCACCCCTGCACTTTCTTATTTCATCCATCCATCTCACATGTGGTCTCTTTCTGGGTCTTTTACAATCTCTTGGAATCCAGTTTAAGATTTCAATTGTCCATCTATTATCCTCTCTTCTAGCAATATGTCCAGCCAAACTCCACTTCAGTCTTAATTTTTTCAATGAGGTCAGTAATACCTGTTTGTTCTCTTATCTATATATTGCATTTTCAATCTTTTTTTGTTACTCTAACATGCATCCCTCCATACTTTTTTGAATGGTCTGAAGCCTCTACATTGCTCTTTTATTAAGTGTACAAGTCTTAGATCTATAAGTAAGAACTAGTAAAACCCATTTATAAAAAACCTTCCTTTTCAAACACATAGGCATATTTCGTTTTAGTATCAAGTTATTTCTACCAAAAGCATTCCAACCAAGTTTAATTCTATGATTAATTTCATCAATTATGTTTCCATCTGTATTAATAATCTGGCCAAGATATTTATAGCTGTTGACTTCTTCTAACTCATCATAATCAATTTTTATTTTCATATTTTGAGAAAATCCATTGAACATTATTTTAGTCTTTTCAACATTTATCTATTTAGTCCTACTTTCATCTGATAACTCTTGCAATATTTCCTGCAGCTCTAAATATATATATATATAAAGAAAGCATAGTAAAATGTAAACTTTTCTTTACTGATAAAAAATATTTTATGCTATGACTAGAAGGAATTTCAATTATCTATATAAAATTGCACTGAGATTTAATCTTGAATGATTACATATATATTTTGCACAGTAAATACTTTATATTACTTCTTTTCAGCCTTTAAATCTCTGTTATCAAGAACTTTAAAATAAGAGAAATATCATACTTGTCCATTAAAAATATCAATCAATTTTAAAGTGTTTAGAAATAAATTTATTGATTGATTCAAAAATGCATTCCTTTTAGCTAAATGTTTTAGACCTTTCTCAAAGATATGAAAGAAGCAAGATAAAACATTTATGATTTTTTACTGACATAAGTATTATAATATGTCTAGAGAATATTTCACTTATCTATATAAAGTTATATCAAAATGTAATCTTAAAATGTTATATATGAAGGGGGGGGTCAAAAATAACCAGAATTGTTCTCTGGTTTGCATGCCTACTGTAGTATATGCTTCTGTTCTTACAAACTTCTTGCCCTTTCTGCATCAATCTGCTAAATGATATTGCCATGTGAAATTGTAGTGCCATGTAGCACATTTTTTTGTAAAGTGTATTGTGTATTTGTTAATTTTTATAATAATTGACAAGTTCAAACAATGTAGAATTCTGTTTTTGTTTACAGAAAATGACAAGGGGAACAGTTATAATGCTTGACATATTATACAAGCAAGCTGATTTCATAAAAACACAAGTTTATGAATGGTTTAATTGAAATTTTAAATTCACCACATGCCTAAAAAATGTTGCAAGTGAAGTCCAAAGTCAAAACAATACTGATTTTTATTTTGTGAGGCAAACAACATTTTCCTCTCAGATTTAATTATTAACAGTCAGGTATTTAATCTACAAGTTCTGAAACATTTACATGATGTGGTAAAACATAAACAGCTCCTTTTGTGGCAAATAAAAGATGGCAAGCTTCACCCCAACAAAGTGTCATCTCCCATAGCCTTGAATATGACACACTCTTTAATTCAATTCAGCATTACCCAGTTTATCAGCCATATTCACTTGATCTCACTTTGTGTAATTTTTTTTAAATCTCTTGAATAAAAAAATGGCTCAATTTTTTTTTCTTTTGTGATTTGGAAGTGGGAAAAAAAACACCTGAGGCATTAAAAAGCATCACTTTGCAAATATTTCCACTCTATGTTGAAAAGTGAAAAATCCCATTTAGACCAAATGTTGTGCATCATATTGATAGTAACTTGAAAAGAGGTTAAATTTATACCATTTAAAAATAAATAATTTTTTTATTATAAAATTCTGGTTATTTTTGGGTATCCCTTATATATAAATACAATCTAAAATTTCTGATTTTCCAACATTGCTGAAGTGAAAGCAGATTTTTTAATTTTTTTTAGTTTTACTGACATTATCATCATTGTTATTATCATCATTATTAGATGAAACTCACAGGCTTATATATATATACCTGTGTCTATATATGTAATATATAGGGTATATGAGTCTGTGCTCATATACCCTATATATTATCATCATTATTAGAAAGTATTTTTCACTGCTTAAATCTCCACTCTTCTTTTAAAAAATAGTATAATTAATAAGGGTCCTATGTAAAATCTGTTTTAGATACACGATCAACAGCCAAAGAAAAGAAAATAGTATATTGCAAAATATACATAAAGATATCTTTTTAAAAAAATCTTGTTTTTAAAAACGCAAATCTTTCAATATTTGTCTTAAATTGTTTTTATCATGATAATTTGTTTTGGTAATTAATTTGATTATGAATTGTCAAAAACATAATTGTTTGCATAATTAAAAAATCTTTATTCTGTCATAAATTAATAATTAAGATCGTAAATAGAACAGACACTTGATCATTCTAACTTGCCAGATAATTTCTTTTATTATGTGTTTTATAATTCAAGAGCATGATGGGAATTTTTTGGGTTTATTTTATTTTTAACATCATATTAAACTTTTGAAGCCTATTATAAAAAGATCTTTTTTTAAGATAAGTTACATATGTATATAATGTGTCCAAATTTAATTTTAAAGTAAGAATTGCAACGAATATTTTGCTTTAATATTATTATTGATTTATAGATTATATTTTCTGAATATTTAGCAATAAAAGTAATACTAAGAACAACTTAAAATCTAAAAACGGTTTTATTCTTTTTCTCATTTTCCCATTTTTGAAGATTTGCTGAGTTATCAGAATTTTGTTTGATCTTTTTCTCATTTTTTTTTTTTGATCAGGTCATGAACACTACCTAAATATTTTTTCATTCTTCAAAAGAAATCATTAATAATTCATGCAAAAATATAAATGTAAATCAGGGATATTAATGAAACAATTTGCTTGCTTTAAACCTGGAGGTATTTTGGTAAAAAGGAAATGAGAAATTATTTTATTTTATAAAAGTGAAAAACATATTACAAAAGATGAAACTTAACCCTTTTACGAATCAGATCTTTTGAAAGAAAAAAAAACTATTTTGTTAAGATAGATAGCAGAAGCTAAATAAAATATGACGCTTTAATTCATCATTTATTTTTTTCAATATCACATATCAGTTAAGCAAAAAATGGCGTTAAGCTGGCATAAATATTTATATATGTTATATATAGAGCTCGCAAATAAGCTCTTAACAAGCTTTGCAGAATATCCCCAAACCCCAGTCCCGTTTCTGCTACTGGCGTCCTCAGTGAGGTGCTAGGATATATAAATATAAGTTCCAAAGTTAATTGCTCACTAGTTGTATGTTCCATTACTACAAACCTCATGCTATACATCATCAATCATTAATCCATTGTAATGGTAATATTACAAATAAATGGAAATCCACTTCTCTAAGTTTTAACTGATTATAAATGCAAACATGACAAAAAACAATAAAATTAAAACTTTGGAGGAGACTGTTTTCTGTTACCTTGACAATGAATAAATGATAGTGATGTATGACATGGGCACTTGGTGATATATATATATATCTTGATACTATGCTATATTAATTCGAATATAAAAAACTAAATCAAGTTTAAATATGTTTATTAAATAGCAACAAGTATACTTTTGACAATATGAATATAACGTGAACACATCAAAAGTAGACTTAGTGCTAATATATTTAAAAAATATATTTAAACAGTCTTAGTATATATATATAACAATAATTTATCTACATCATACAACCATGAAAACATTATATATATATATATTGTAATACAATATTTTAAATTGGTGTTTTAGATGGAAATATTTAATGTTTGGAGTTATCCATTTATTATTAACTTAATTAGAAAGCACTTAATCTAGAATAGTAGCTAATGAAAACCAACTGTCTTCTTCTGAATGCAATCAGACTGTTAGTTTTACTTTAATCCTTGGCCTAGTGCAATTGGATCTTCATTAGCTATTATTCTAGGCTAAGTGCTTTCCAATTAAGTTAATTATAACTCAATAACTCTACACATTAAATATTTCCTGATATATACACTTTGACCAGTTAGCTTTTTACATTTGTGGTTTATTATATTTAAGGCATTAAATAGTAAGTTGTTTCAAAGATTGTAAAAAAATGATTATTTACTATTCTATATGCAAAACATTCTTAGAAGGGATTTTAATTTTCTTCTGTAACCTCTTTTGTTTGCATTTATGGTGAATTAAAGAAACTTGGGCAAGGGTAGAAAGTCATATTTGATTTCTTACCTAATGTTTCTTGACAATCTATTGATGAACATGATATATAAGCATGAAGATTGTAATGAAGTCATTTGTATGTAAGCATATATATGGTGTTGTTAGGGCATAAACTACCAATTTACATCCTAGGTATACACTATAACTTTTTATTTATTTATGCAGAATCCCTGACTATTAAAATGTCTAATTGATGTCTCACCTATTCTCCATCTCACCATGCAATGACAATATATTTTTTATAGTCTTAAATATAAGTTTAAAAAATAATGATTTGTTATGATTTATATTATCTTATAAGAATATAGGCCATTTATTTAATATTTTCATTTTCAAAAACATTACTTAATTTTAAAAGAAATAAGTTTCTCTGTGATAGAAATTAAAATAACATTTTAGTTTCAAGAATAAAACCATAACTTAAATTTATTCCATAAAACATCCATTTTATACATACATATTTTAATAAATAGATACTACACACATATGTGTATGAATGTATGCGTGTTATTGTAAATAATATTAAAATAAGTTTTTATTACAATAATAATTTCTTAATAAACTTTCATAAAACAATGCCTAGAGCAAATCAAATATAATAACAATAAGCCTTGCAAATCACTTAGAAGCAAAAAGGAACAACAAGCAGGTTGTTAAAGAAAAGGTCTTTCATTTCCCTTTTTTTTTTAAAAAAAAAAAAGTATATTCTTTGCATATATAAACATAACTTAATTCAAAAGAAAAGTTTCATAATGGTAAAGATTTCATATTATAAAGAACAATGAAAGATGGCTTTATTCAAAACTTATATATTAAAGAAAAAGCTAAAAATGTATAGCTAAAAAGGGCATTAATGTTTGCTTTGACTGGCATGTTTAAACCCAAATTAAGACTTAGTAACAACTGGGGAGCAATTAATACTATGTTCTAAAGGATGTATTTATTTTTAATGGAAATTACAAATGCACACAATTAAATTTGAATAGTATAAATATACATACACATTTATTGAAATAGAGTACAAAAGGTTATATATATAATGACAAAATTGCCAAGGGCACCAAAAAGAACATTAGTGATAAACAAAAATGTGATATATTTCATATCATAAAAAAAAAAATCAAATTTTAATTTTTCAAACATACATCGCCAGATCTGGAGGATATGGCCAAAGTTTTTCAATGAATATGTGTGATGTTTATGCAAACCTTAATACCTAAGGATTATTCTAGGCTATAGTGGAATATATTATTGCTACATATAATGATGAAATTGGACAAATATCTCAGAAGAAACATGTGGTAGCCTAATATCTTATGTACATATTTGTTACTAAGAAACATAAGTCACAAAATATTAGTTATGTGAACTAGCTCAATAAGATAAAACAATAAACATTGATAACAAAATCACACAGTGATTTATCAGAAAGGAGTTCTGAACAGTATTTAGATTTTAACCTTTCACAAATATTCATGAATATAAGGGCATTGTGTGTTTTGTCATTCTATCAACTGTTAACTTCTTTTCACGTTCTACTATCTATTTATTTAATATCCAATATAAATATGTTTAATAATGAGTCAATGTTTTAAATGTATATATAATCAAAGGAAAATCATGATAATTAGTCAAAATTACTATTAAACAATATTACATTTAAAGTAACTTATTTAGGTTTCATATTATCTATCATTTCAAATCTGAATAAGTTCTAAGATTTAATAAACTTTGTATATTTAACAAATGAAAGTAAATACACATTTTCTTCTGATTCTCAACCTATGTTATTTATTTGACATCATAATTACTTTTAACCATTAAACAAGCATCATATGTTAAGTTGACCTTTTTAAGCTTTTATTAAGTCCATTAATGAATTATTATTATACAAAATAAGTAAATTATTATTATCATTATTAGATTAAAGTCATAAACTTTATTTATTTTAGTTAGGCAAAGGATATAAATGAACAATTATACATAGGTGTATAATTCAGATAGCATTACTCTTTAGACACATATTTTGGTTCAAATAAAGGCTAGAATATTATCTTATAAAATCTTATCATATATATAACAGAGCTAGCATTCTTATTATTACATATCCAATTTAAACTTGTAATGAGATGGATTACAGATTTAAGAAACCAGATTATTAGGATCTTCCATGTCAAGTCATCTTAATTTGACATAAATCTGGATAAATTTAGTATTCAATAGATTCTGTTCTTCAGATATTGTACAAACACTTATTCCATTCATACTATTACAATATATATATATATTGTAACAGACCAGAGCATTTATTCAGGAGAGTGAGGAGTGCATCTTACTATGATCAGATTTTGAATCTTCGGATAGGATGCAACTGATTATGCAATGAAATACATAACCTATGATTGTATCTACTTCCAGTAGATTAGCTCTGTATATTTTTATTAATTTAGTCACAATTTGGGTTAGTTTATCTAGTTTTTGCCTCTTCCTGGCTCTGTTATACCACAGTATTCAAACTCAGGGGGAAATTGCTAACACTTTCTTAACAGGGGACAAAATTACACTGGTAAGTAACCATTGCACCTCTATATAAATGATGATTGATTATCCAAATTCCCTAAATATTCTCTAGTATCACTGCACATAGAATAAAGTGTGTGTATGCGTACACATATTCAAGGTTATTATACTAATTACTGTGAATGCCTATTTGTGATGATACTAGTAATAGTAATGATGATGAGCTATATAATAATGATGAGCTAGAGACCAAATTAAAATAATAAGTTCTGTAACATTTATTGAATGACAACAACAAAAAAATAACACAAAATAGTTTTACAATAGTGAGTTATATTTACTGAGGCTATAACCTCGATAATATGTGTGTAAAAATGTGATAGTAGGGACCTCTACAGATGTTTTAACCACAAGCTTATGCTATGGAAGAAAAAAGGGGAACCCTTCTTTACTTCAACCTACTTTCTATTTAAATAGGTGAAGCTGAAGCGGTTAGATCTGTGAGCGTGAAGCTATTCGATACTTCACTGATTAAGTCCACATTTCTTATTACACATTAATACTCACGAAATCTTTCGATTTACGAGTCAATGAAAAGATTTTATAGTTAGAAATCTATTAAAGTAATTTAAAGTTGTAATTATAAATTTATTAAATGCACATTGATTATGTAAGTAATATTTACTGAGGCTATAACCTCACCTATTTAAATAGAAAGTAGGTTGAAGTAAAAAATGGTTCCCCTTGGGTTCCCCTCTTTTCTTTCATAGTGTAAGCTTGTGGTTAAAACACCTGTAGAGGTCCCTACTATCAAATTTTTACACACATATTATCGAGGTTATAGCCTCAGTAAATATTATTTATGTAATCAATGTGCGTTTAATAAATTTTAAATACATATAAAGCACCAATACCTCTTACAAAGAAATTTATTAAAATTTGTATTATTAAAAAAATTTTCAAAACTCTTTCCCCGACCCTGGTTTTTCTCCCCCGCTGTGGTCTGGTATTTTGCACCTCCATAAAATTCTACAAAAATTTAAAAAAACACCTACAAAAACCTCTAATTAAAAAAAAAAATCTTTATTTATAAATTTTTAATAAATGTTTGTGATTTTGATATTTTTTTTTATTTTTTGTGTTTTTATATTTTATTTTTTTTTTTTATATTACATTTTCTTTAGGAAAATTATATTGAGTTACTATTGTTTGGATATAAATTTATTATTTATTATATTATAATAATTTTTATAATTTTTTTTTTTATTTTATTTTATTTTATTAAAATATGTTATTTATGTAATCAATGTGCGTTTAATAAATTTATAATTACAACTTTAAATTACTTTAATAGTGAGTTATATAATCAGCTATTTCTATTATAAGCTTCTCCCATATTGCTATTTAAAATAATGAAAATCTTATCCCTAATCCATGCTAAAAATTCAGGTACTTGTTACCAATTATTTACATATGCATACATATAAAAAAGAATAATTTTATAAGACTGCGACTCTGACTAGCTAAATCAATATTATTTACAGTCACATTTAAATGATTATCTTTGCCCAGTTCATGTTGATAGTTATCGAACTTCTTGGGGACCTTTCCTTATCTATGAATACCTCTAATATTAATAGGAAGAATATCCACACAAGAATGTTGGTCAATTATACTGAAAATGAAAAAAACACCTAACAAAATATTAGTTAATGATCAACAACTAACAAAAATTCTGTCCTGCATTTAGTGTAGTACTTAATATGGGATATTATCAAAATCTTACCTCCTTTTATTTTCTATTAGTATGTATGAGTTATACTGGTGATGGGGGGGGGGGGGCAAGCTGACCTAAATTTTATTTAATAACAAAAAAATGCTTGATTAAACCTTAACTGCTTCCCTCCCATCTTTCTTATTCTTAAAATGAACTTTTCCGACATTTAGACACTTCTGCTTCCAAGTGTAGAAATGAAAAATAATAATAATAATAATAATAGAAAACAAAAATCAAAATTTCTAATCAATTAAGTTGGTTAAAGTCTGATGAGTTTGCTGGGAATGTCCTTTATATTATCAGTCCATTATTTTTAAGACTGATCTCCTTGGATAACAATAACACACTGCACCTTTGGAGAGTGATATAACCATGTTTGGAAACAATAGGACAACACTCTTCTCCAGTTGATTTTTCTTGGTTCACCCCTATGGCATTTCTACTTTAGCTGGAAAACTTTGTACAGTGATCTATATTGTATATGGATTTCATGTAGTTCCAGTTTAGCATTTAATAGTGATATATGTATAAGAATTATTTTGCTTGGTTTCCTCAGTTATTAATGAATATTTACTTTCTTTTTCCTCATGCATAAATAAAGTTAATGTTTCTGAAAATAAAATAAAAAAAATTATTTACTTCTTTAAGTTGAATAGTTTACTTATTAATTTTGAATTTAATTGCTGGTTTGACATTCGAATTAGTTCAGCACTATTCAAAATCTATTTCATTTCAAATATATATGTCTATTTTATAGTATTCAAAATTTAAGCATAATTAGGTTGACTTATTTAGCCAAAGCATTATTTTGAAAGTGAAAGAATGAAGATTCAAACTATTTTTATACAATATTCAGTTTGAAATCAAGATTAATTCATTTCTGACTATTGGGGTGTTGAATCTTGCACTTCCTTATACATTGATATGATTTTCTCTTGTTGTATAGATTTTGTTTATAGAAATTGGGCTAAAACAATTATTTACTGAAGTTTTAATTTCATTTCTACAGTTGGTCAGCTAATGACTGCTTTGAAATTAGGTCATTATTTTACGTGTCTTGTCAAATGTCTCTATTATTGTTCTGGGTTAGTTTTTGATGTACAATCCTGATTTTTTTTGTTTTGATGTTAGTCTACATATATATTTCACTGAACTTTTTAGAGTGCTTAGATTGAGTACTTATAATTTTATAATTTTTTTATTATGATAGAAAAATTGAGCTGTTGTAGGATTAAGTGTTTTAACCACTAATAAATCAAATGTTTAATATGTATATGTCAGTCTTAAAAATATAGTAAATTGCTTAGTAATCTAGGGGTTAAGCATATATTTTTGATAGCACAATTTGATGTTGTTTAATCTGAGATGGTGCGAGAAGGTTGTAAGATACCCTTATAACATATATATATATTGAGATGGTTATGTGTCTCATGGCATATACCAACATACTAGTGTGCATATATATATATATTAATTTAATCACAGTTGAAGCAGGTTTAAGAAATTAACCAAAAATACTTCTGTGGATTTAAGGATTGTTTATAATAGTTTGTAAACCGTTACATTTATTATTTCAATTATAATTACAATTTTGTTTTAATTAATGGACATTATATATATATATATATGATAAACAAAACAAGTTATAAACTTCATAACTTGCTCATAGCTTGCATTTTATGATCACTAGATGGAGCTTTACCAATAGCCCACTATCAAGCTTTGTTTACATAAACACTGAGAGAGATAGAATTCAACATCTCTTTCAAATTGTCTCCAACCTTTAAACCATGGTTTTGAGCTAGTTGGCTCATGTCAGTAAAGGGTAGATCTAGTTTCTAGTCTTCCTACCCTTTACTGATGTGAGCCAACTAACTTGAAACCTTGGTTTAAATGTTGGAGACAACTTGAAAGAGATTGAATTCTATCTCTTCAGCATTTATGTAAACAAAGCTTGATAGTCGGCTATTGGTAAAGCTCCATCTAGTGATCATATATATATGTGTGTGTGTAAATTATTAGTCAATGTCTGTATTCCAATTATAATAAAATATATATAATTATTCAAAACAATACAATAATTAATACAGTAAAAAATATTTTAAAAACAAATATATACCATAATTTAATAGAAGTACTTTCAAGTATCTATGTAGTCATTATTAAATTATGGTATATATTTGTTTTTAAAATATTTTTACTGTATTAATTATTGTATTGTTTTGAATAATTATAAATGTATATATATATAAAGTTGAAAACAAAAGTAGAAATGAACACAAAGAAAATTTTTTGTAGATATTTTCCAAATTACATTGGCATAACAGTTAAGGATTAAATAATTTTAAATTTTGAAAAAATGATTATAAATTAAACATTTTTAAAAAGTCTAATTAATGTTTTATTAATTCTGATTTTGAAACTAAAATAAGCATGTTTTATGTTACAATAGATATACTGGTAATTATAAAATTCCATTATCTATTTTCATTAAATAAAATTTTTTTAATTAAAGTTTTTATAACATATTTTGATAAAAATCCTATAAAGTTGTTTTTGAAAGGATTAACATTTATTAGAAATAGTCATTAACTTTTTTCAATCAAGGTAAAGAAAACTTACTTTCAATTACTGTGTCATTTTTAATTCCACCTTGACTATAAAAAGATTGAAAAAATGATTAAAGGGGGAGTTTTAGAATTTTACAGATTATGACAAGGTTACATTTACTATGAAGATATAACTAAAGGTGCAGAAGACAAATCAGCTGCAGCTGCTAATTTCACAATGGTAGAGTTTTGGGTTCACATGGAAGTAAAAGGCCTGCTTTTCCAAGTTCCATAACCCATTATGTTTACTAGATGGCTGGTTTTCCTGAATTTCATCCAATGATAAAAACTAAATGAAGCTGATTGAATGTCATAAGTTACTTGGATTATACCTTTTCCAAAGATGACAATAAGCCAGTCTATGGTTTTAGAAGGAACCAGCTTACCAAGAGATCATGCTATATACATAGTTTTATCAATATGTAAAAAAATATATACAAAGTACTATATTGTGTACATAATGTACTTACAGTTATCAGCTAGTTTTAAAGGTAAATAATTACTTGAAAGAGACTAAGTGATTTGTTTAAATAAAAATTAATATTTATCACCAAGAGTTCTACTGCTCTATAAGTTCCTTTTACTCAGATATCAAAGCCATCAAGAGAATCCAATTTTTTGAAGCACAATAATTCAATAAAAATGTTTTAGAATATTTGAAGTTTATTTATTAAACTGATATTTATAATTTCTTGTAAGATATTTGTGCATATTATTCCTTGAAAATGATGATTGCCACATTTAAATTTATTGTCATATATCTTTGTCAATCATTGATTCATTGACACACACACATATATATATATGTAATAATATTATTATTCGATGTCTGTATTTTTAAAGCATTATACATAATTATATAGCTGAATATTTATAAATACAGTAACTAAATAATTAAAATTTTTATCCACTTAGGAGTGCTTTTGATTATCCCAGTAATCTTTGTCAACTAAAGCTTTGAAATGCTAACTTCCCCACAATTCTGTGATCTTAACATTTGCTGCTTGCCTGTTAATTAAGTCATGTTTATATTTGTATATTAGCATAGATTCCTTTATTTTTCTTTTATTATTATTTTTTTCAATTTGCAATGTTTTTACACTATTAAAATTGAAGTCAAAACCATAAATACATGATTTATTATGGTCGTAAAAAACAGATGCTGAAATATTATTATCTACTATGCAATTTTGTTTCAATTTCTGAACTTGTTTTAATAATAGCACGTGTTCTTTAGTTCTTTTTTCCAATGTACATCTAGATTCACTTATATATCCACTGCCACACCTACATATCCATTTATAAATGACACAATTTTTATTTATAAATGAGGTTTTATCTTTGGAGTTATTTATTAATTTGTTTAATGTAGGAGGTGTGTAAAATGCAATGTTACATATACCTTTATAAATTTTCCTTATAAAATTTACTTAATCATTTGAAATATATGGGACTGATATCCATATTTTTTTATTAGCAGAAGAATCAATATTATTATTAAAATTTTTATTTTTATATTTTGTATTAAATTTTAATAATAATATTGATTCTGCTAATAAAAAAATATGGATATTAATCCCATATATTTCAAATGATCAAGTATATTTTATAAGGAAAATTTATAAAGGTATATGTGACATTGCATTTTACACACCTCCTACATTAAACAAATTAATAAATAACTCCAAAGACAAAACCTCATTTATAAATAAAAATTGTGTCATTTATAAATGGATATGTAGGTGTGGCAGTGGATATATAGGTGAATCTAGATGTACATTGGAAAAAATAACTAAAGAAGACTTGCTATTATTAAAACGAGTTCAGAAATCGAAACAAAATTGCATAGTAGATAATAATATTTCAGCATCTGTTTTTTTACAATCATAATAAATCATGTATTTATGGTTTTGAATTCAATTTTAACAGTGTAAAAATATTGCAAATTGAAAAAAATAACAATAAATGAAAAATAAAGGAAGCTATGTTAATATACAAATATAAACATGACTTAATTAACAGGAAGCAGCAAACGTTAAGATCACAGAATTGTGGGAAAGTTAGCACTTCGAAGCTTTAGTTGACAAAGATTACTGGGATAATCGAAAGCACTCTGAAGTGGATTAATTTTTTTAATTATTTTCTTACTGTATTTATAAATATTCAGTTATATAATTACATATATATATATATGTATTAATTTCCATGACTAAACTTTATTAACATTTCAAACTATTAATTATTCTATTTGTTTAAACAGTTATCATTTTATCTTTGGCACATTAATAATCTGAGTACTTGATATACAAGCACACATATAGATTTACATGATCAACACTTCATTAACATTTTATATCTTTTAATTATTCCACTAGTTGGCATAAGAAGCATTAGCATGCAGTAGGTCAAACTTTTCCAGCATTATTTTAAAATTTATGACTTTTCCGTATTGTAAATTATTATTTCCTTTTAAATTGCTGATAAGTTTTAGACTCATTGGCACTCACATACAGATAGAGATGTATCTATATATTAGCTTTCTTGATTAAAACTTTATCAACATTTCAAAAAAAATTAATTTTTTAGAACACTCAAAACAAATTTCGCCTTGGCTGTTATTTGAAATAATCACCAGAAGATTACTGAATTCTTTTAAAAATATATTTATTGTGAAAATACAATGTTATTTGAAATGATCAATATATACTAAAAGAACAAGAACTCCCAAAGTCAATACATGGGCTTATATATGCTTTTGTTGACTGATACAATGATTATGTTGATAGCTAGCTATATTTACTACCATGTAATTCAACTTTAATCTTTTTTATTTTAAAAGATTTATTATTTATTTTTTAATGAAAGCTTGTTTTTTTACAAACATAATAGCATCTTTAACAATATGTCTTTTTTTTTAAATTTTAACAAAATTATTTTATAATAAAATGCAATAATAGCTTAATTTCTTCTTTAAAATATACATTCATTTATTTTAAAATAATTATTATAATAACATATTTTTATATCAAATATTTTTTTAAAATATCAGTAACTTTAAAATCTTATATAAGAATCTTGTATTTAAACAATAGCCAAACATGCACATATACTACTTATATATATATATATGTGTGTGTGTGAGAAATGTAACTTGTTATTTAACTATCTTTTGAAATATGAAGATAGACACAACAATAACTTCTACTAAAACATGTTTTAAATGTATAAATAATTGTTAAAATAAGATGTTAAGTTTACTGGTTATTATTTTTAAAAGATCAAAAGAAAAATCAAATTGCAAACTATTTTTAAAAAGAGAAAATTAAAAAAAAAAGGTGAAATATTACTTTTTGCATTTTGGTGTGATTCTGTAATAACTTAAATGAGATATAATGTCACTTGACAATTTCAAAAGCAACAATCTATAAAAAATTGGTGACCTATAACATTTTCTTTTTTTATTGAACACATATGATAATGTCTATTCCAGGTTTAACCAAGATGATACAATATATATTATAACAGGATAAAACTGCCCTAAAATTTTAGGCAGAATTTTATAACTGAAATGAAAAAAATAATGATGAAATAACCTTTATTGTTACCCTTAAAATTATATATTATTCATCAATAAAGATTATACATTTTAATGCAAAGAGAAAAAAATTATCAATTACAATGGTAAACATAAATAAATGGCATGAATGAGAATCTTTAAATACTGTATTTCCAGAATGGCATCACAGTTCTAATGATTATTTCAAACTACAAACCAATAGTACATCCCTGTTCTGGGAAAAATAATATATTCATGAAATTCTTAAATTCAAAGTATATTTTATTGATTCAATGTTTAATACATATATCAAAATTATTCTTTCAAATAATAATTATTTGGTTTATATGACATTACACACATACATAATAGTTTATATTCATGATGATATGAAGAGATATCCTTTCATCAAAAAATATTTCAAAATATTATGAATTAATAGAATGATATAATGGGAATTAAACTGATTCATATCTTAGAAAAATTTGATCAATCATTCTAATAAATTTACAAAGGCAAATAGATATGACTATTGTACACCTTCTGACATTTGTCTTCCATCTTTAAAATATGGGTAATATCCATTTTGCAAGATAAAAATTTTCTGATGATTTACAATGTAATGAAGCAATTTCAATGATTTTCCTTTTTATAATAAATTGTCATTTTCCATAAAATTTTCTTGATATACTGTCCAATTTATGGACAGACAATGTTGATTCTTACTCCTCCATTTTGTCAACGAAAAATAATTGAAATAAAGGAAAATCATATGAAGAAATTTATACATGTTTCCATTCAAAGTCAAAACAAGAAAGATAGTGAGTTCCAATTATTCAGTTCTATTTATAAGATCTTTTTCATTGATGTCAGTGTAAATGTAGCAATCATCTATATTCACTCTTTAAGTAATTTCCAATAGTATTTCTCTAATAAAAATTGTATCGTACAACAAATAAAATTAAATATTTTAGAATTATTACAGACAACAAAAATTTATGTTTTGCAATGCCAATACTATTTTTCATTCTAACAAAAATTAAAAAATCTAAATCACATTTTCAATACATTATATTAGAAATATATTTTATATATATTTCTTTAGTATAATATTATACCAATAAAATGGACAAACATATTTTAAATATTAAACATTTATTTGTATTGTTTATAGTTTACCATTGTGAATGCAGTAACGAAACTGAAATATATTACAAAAGAATAATAATTTTATCCAAACTATATGCTTTATTATTTACATATTCATTTTCCTTTCTAAAGTGAATAAAGTCAATTTACAATCTTACAATATATTTAATAATAAACACTTTTATTTTAATATTATTGTCATCATAGCAACACAGTTCAATACTTCATAAGTTAACAGATTCATCATCCAAAATTCAAATAAGAAAGAGAAAAGAATTATGACTGACATCTTACCACATATTGAAGTACATCACAAATTTCAATAAGTACAATATATATATATTATAATATTTAATATTTTTCCACTGTTACCTTCTGATTCTATATATATAGTAGATTTTTCACAGACTTTTAGACATAAAAATTAGGCATGCTACTAATTGAAAAGTGGCATTAAAATCATACCATTTAATAATACTATTTATGTGACACACATTTAAGCAGTGGACGAAAAAAATACCATTATTATATGGTATGATATTATATCATAGACAAAATATAGAGACCTTCTTTTAAATTACCAATATATATGTGGAAACAAAAAATATATTAACTAATAATATATTTGATCTATTTTTAATAGATATTATAAATGATAAAATATTATAATAAATGGGAATTCTGATAAATTAAGTATGCAGACTGAGAAAATAATAAAATGTCAGCATTATAATATAATCAAAAGGATCGCTATTGTTGATTATGTCTCAGGAACTTAAATTATACTAAGCATTAAAGTTCAAACTTCAGTTTTGTCATAATTATAATAAACTTTTTGTAGCATTTTGAGTCATAATAAAAAGAGGTAACCTTTTTGACTATATATAAGGTCTATAATTTAATATTTTCTCCACTTGGATAGTTGATTTTTAATTGGCTGATGCTTTGAAAATTCGTAGCTGCAGATTTTAACAATTAAAAATGGAAATTCCATTTATCATGTGTTTATATATAATGATCTAAAATATATTTTGGATAAATAAAATTATTTTGACATAATCTCTTCTTACTATTGAAAACTTTCTTAGATACACCTCCCCATTCATTTTATATTTTTGCTAGGCTGTTTCAGTATAAAAAAGGAAATCAATTATTGATCATTTCTATAATTTTTAATTGGATATAATCTATGATATTCCAAACACTTTTGAATTCAATGATTATCTTGATTGATTTAAGTGCAAAATTATCTTCTATTCATCTTAATAAAATTGATGTCATTTCTATATTTTTAGTTTCTTTACATATTTATATATATAGCTATCATAATCTACCAGTTAGCTTATATCTATTATTTAGACTTATAGCTTTACCGATATAATTTTTGTATCTCCATTTACTTTCTTTTATAAAAAAAAAATGTCTTTCATTTTATCATAGTTGTAATGACTTATGTTACATCTTTATTTAGAAAATATGATACTTTATTTAAGTTATTGTGATATCTAATTTATTATTACTTGTATTTAGTTCTTTATTAACTCCTTTCGCATATTTTTGATAGTATAGGTTTTTATTAAATACCCTTTTTTTTACCTTTTTAGAGCAACCTTCCTTCTATTACAAAATGAAACAATTTTGGGCATCTTATTTCAACTTTTCTTAGATTATCATTAATACGTTCCTTAATTAATTAATTTTACAGAACATGAAATTTTCATTTTTCAAATATATATATAATTATTTTTTTCTTGCAAATATTACTTTATTTCAATAAAAAATGTGTTATTAAATTATTTTCTTTTGTTTCTTTTATTCCATAGCAATTTTAAGTTTTTTATTTTAATAATGACGTTCTTCATGGTCAAATCAGCTTAAAGTTTTTTAGCATTTAATAATACACGTCATTATTTCTAAAATATTAAAGAAATCAATTGCTCGTTTTTTAAAATAATTTTGACTCTAGTTTTGCATTAGCTTCCTATTAATTAATCATTTCTAAGTAGTATCGATTCAGCAGAATGTAATCTTGAAATATTTTGTTAATAAAAAACAATCTGCTTTATTTAGACATTTCCACAATTTTTTTTAATTTTCCTCAGAAATAAAAATAAATCAATTCATAATGTAGGTACAGAGAAGCCACAGTATAATGTATGTTGTATCAATACACTCTACTTCAGTTATATGGTATCTAACAAAAGGTGAACAAACAAGTAAAAAATGTAAATAAATAAAAAATAGATACATTAAAATTCATAAATGTAACAAATTTTATAATTCAGCAGCAAATTTTTTTTTCATTTCATGGGTATCATATTTAATCATATTTATCAATAACATTTATTCAAGTTACATGAAAGCACATTTTCGATTCACTTTTTATAGGTTCATGATGTGGTATAACATTTCATGTAGTAAAATGTGTTTTAATTTATGAACATTCAGAAAGAAATTTATCAGTTATAATGGATAATTAGCATTTTTACTATGGGATCATTGTCAAAACATTCTATTTTAGACTTCAATCTAAATTTTTTATATTTTTCCTGAAACACATTTAAATGGTTGATAAATATGTTGGGAATATCCAATGATAATTCCATTCTTTCAAGCCATTAACTATTTTTATAATGGTACAGCCATGAATGTTATGAAATATCCATGCCAATGTTGACTTATATATATACGATAACATTTATTAAAAAAATTAGAGATTCTATGACATATCTTGAAAAAATATATAAGCATTAACTTATGATACTAATTTAGATTTAAAAACAGAGATCTTTTATACACTTAAAAAAATATTTTTATCCAAAGTTATATGGTTTGCTAAAAATCCACAAACCAAATATTTCATTGAGATTGATTTTAAGTGCAGTTGGTTCACCAATACTTGCTCATTTTCTATGTTCTTTTCTACAGCCATGTTTAACAGAAATGTCAACTTAAATTAAGGATGCAAATCACTTTCTTGAGCTTATGCAAGATATTGAATTAACTAAAAATTATATTTTGGTAAGTTTTGATATTGCTTCACTTTTTACTAGTGTACCTGTAAAGGAAGCTATTGAAGTTTTGAAAAATATTCAATTGCCTGATTTTGTTGTGACTATGAATAAACACTACTTATTAAATACATTTTTTGTTTTTGATGGCCAAATATATAAATAAACACTAGATTTAATGATGAATTCATCAATTTCTTCAACATTGGCTTCTATTTTTATGAAGAACTTGGGAAAGAAAATTGATATGTGCAGTTAAAAAACCATCTGTATGGCTGAAGTATGTTGATGATACCTTTGTTATTTGGCTTCATGGTAGGCATGCTCTTGAAGAATTTCTAATTTTCTTAAATTCTTTTTACAACAACATCAAATTTACTCTGGAAGTAGAAAATAATAACCAATGTCCATTCTTAGATGTTTTAATTGAAAGAAAAAATGGTTCTTTATTCCATGGTATATATAAAAAGCAAACACACAGTGGGAGATATCTACACTTTTCTTCTTATCACCATTCAGAACAATTATTTTCAGTGGCAAAGACATTTTACAGATAACTAAGAGACTTTCTGATGACAGTCATTTTTGCAAAGATATCTATGCTACTAAAAATACTTCTTCATGATGGTTTTGATCACAGAATTATTAATATAGTTCTCATATAATAAGAAAAAGATTTTATATTCTGCCATATATAAAGGGAGTAACTGATAAAATTGGTAATGTTTTAATGAAAAATAATGCCCACACAATTTATACTACACTTAAAAAAATTAATGAAGTATTTCCATGCCCTAAAGAGAAAATTCCTTTCAAGTGTCATGGTGTACATGAAATTCCATGTAGAGTTTGTTTGCATTAATACATTAAACAGATCAATTGTAGAATAAACATAAGAAAGGAAAAACACATTTTGGCAGTTAGAGAAAAATCTAATACATCAGCCATTTATTCACATATTAAATTAACTAACAATGACATCGATTTTTATAAAGCATATATTCTGGAAAAAGTTAAAGCATATGACCAGAGATTGCTAGGGGAAGCTATAGACATTTTTAAAAGGCCCAATAATATAAATGAAAAGTATGAATTAAAGAAAATTAACAATATGTGGAAAAAGCTATAGGAGGATAAAATATTTTTTTTAAAATTTGTCAATCAATAGAATTTGAGACTGAGGAGAAAATAACAAAAGAAAAAATAACAATTTTAAATCTTACCACAGATATTCTTATGATTTGAGAAAGACGCTCTGAAGAAAGGATTTGTTATTGTATGGCAACATCAGCTATTTGGCTATTATATTTTTATTATATGGAAGCTCCCAGACATAATACTATGAATTCATCATTTATCCACGAGAATATTAGAATTGATGTATATATATATATTAGAAAATTCTATAACATTAAAATACAAGTAAAAAAAAAATTATTAAAATTTTCTCACAACTATGGTTCTATCTATTAACAAATATATCTTTTCAGGTGAAATTCAACTAGATATAAACAACATATATATAATAGCATAAGCTTTCCATAATCAGTTCAAAAACAAACCATCTTTTACATTGAAAAATGTCTTCATAATAATGATGGCCACAACATCAATGTGTCCTAGACTTTTCTTTTTAATTTATCTCTTTTATAAAAGATAACGTCTGCATTGTCAAATAATATTTTATGACTTGTATCGAGTTTATAAACATACAAAGCTTCTACTGATATAAACTTTTTTTCATTTAAATTAACTTTGACCCTCATAAATTTTATGACTTGTATTCAGTTCACAAATAGACAAATCTACTTTTAACTCTTATAAACATTGTCTTTTAATTTGAAGAACGTAAATTTTATAACAACTGGAAGGAATCTCATAAACTATACAAAGAATAGAATGGCTATCAATTGATTGTTTTGAATACTTTAATAATAAATTTAAATCAATCTCTTTCTTTTAGGCCACTTTTATAGCACCCAATAAATGACAATTTTTATAAACCAATTTATAAATTGATGCCCTAAATGGTAAAGAAATAAATTCCTTATTTTCATTAACAATTTTGTATTATAATCAAGTCTATAGATATTTTTATTAAAAATAATATTTCAAGAGATTTATAATTATAATCTAAATCAATATAGTCAGAAGCAAATTGACTCCTCTGGCTATAAGAATTATTTTTAACATGATTAAGCATTGTATTCCTGTAACAAAAATTCAATTAAGTAATTTTTTTTATGAATAAAAGGTGATAACTGTCTGGTCTTATTATATTCCTTATTTTTTTTTTGTTTAATCAAATGTCTGCCAAATAAAGCATTATCAACATTACCAACACTTAAATCTAAAAATTTTAATTTAACAAAGTGCCTTCCCTCTGTTGTAAAATTGATATTAGAATCAAAGAATTCAGAATATCCAAAAAAAATCTTCAATTTATCTTTCTCAATAACAAACAAACAATCATCAACACATCTATCAAATAAATTTAAAGAAACAGAAAAATGATTAATAACAATTCTCTCATAAAAAATCAATATAAACAGCTCATCAAAGTAAAAATGTGCTCTTTTTATATTGACTTTTTAGAGAGTAGGGTTATTAATTATTTTTCTATTTATTTAACATTATTTGTTAGATATGTTGATGATTGTTTTTTTGTTATTCAGAAAGATAAATTGAAGGATTTTTTAATAGACTGAATGCTTATGATTCTAATATCAATTTTACTATCAAAGGGAGGGGAGTATTTTTAAGTTTGTTAAATTAAAATTTTTAGATTTTAGTATTGACAAAATTGGTAATCGTTTTTTTTAAGTCATTTTATTAAAGAAAAAAAATTAAGTAAGTATAATAAGGCAAGAGAGTTATCAATGTTTTATTCATAAAAAAATTATTTATTGAATTTTTGTTATAGAAATAGAAAGCTTAATAATTTTGAAAATAATGCTTACACTTAGAGGAGTCAATTTGCTACTGGCTATATTGGTTTAGGTTATAATCATGAATTTATTAAAAATGTTAGATTTAATAAAAATATCTATAGGCTTAATAATAATAAAAATTTAATTGTTAGTGATAATAAAGAATTTATTTCTTTACCATTTAAATCATCAATATATAAATTAGCTTATAAAAATAGACATTTATGGAGAGTGGTATGAAAGTAGCCTGGAAGAAAGGCCTTGATTTAAATTTATATTAAATAGTTAAAAACAATCAATTGATAGAAAATCTATTCCTGGTATAGTTTATGAGATTTCTTGCAATTGTCATTAAACTTATGTAGGTCAATATAAATTAAGTCTTCATGAAAGAGTTGAAGTTCATAAGAGTAAAGTTACAATAGGAATCATAACTCAGATTGGTCATATATTTATGATTACATCTCTCCACAAAATCTTAAAAGCAAATAGAAACCAGTCTCTACCATGCCTGAGAGTAATATAGTGAAAATTACACTACATAAATATTATTCCTTATTGGATAATCTCTACTAATGAATGACTAATAAAAATTATTAAGATACATATATATCTAGTTTGTATTTCATTATTCATATATATATATATATAATCAAAACTATCCCAAATCCAAAATTCAACCAGACCAGCATAAAAATAATATTAAAACACTACCAAAGGTTTCACTGCTACAAGCAGACTTCTCAAGTGTAAAGAACTACAAAAACTACACAATATATATATAATATTAAACATTACCCACAAATCCATTCACTTCCCATCCACCCTTAATATTAAAAGAACTCTTAAATAAATTAATTGCTTCAGAATAATAAATTTTCAATAATAAAGATTCTTTAATTCTTCTTTTGATTTCATTTCTCTCAAAAAAGACAACCTTAGCTTCATCAAAATCAATAGTATGGCCTGTATCTTTTTCATGGACATACAAAGCAGAACTAAGATATCTATTTTTAACTCTACTTTTATGAACCTTTATTCTTTCATTTAAATTCAAACTACTCTGACCTATGTAAACCTTCTTACAAAATAAACAAGGGATAAAATATACTACACCAGGAATAGTCTTTCTATCAAAAATTTCTTTTGTATTATTTAATAAATTATTCAATGTAACACCCCTTTTCCAAGCAATTTTCTTATTTCCAAACAATGTACTATTTCTACATACAATTTTATAAGAAGACAATTTAAATGGCAAAGAAATAAACTCATATTTTTCTTTAACCTTTACATCCTTATAAATATTACTATTAAATAAAATACTTTTAACAAATTTATCAGAGTAACCAATCCTCAAGTAATCTTTATAAAATTGATATTTCTGAAACAAAGCTACCCCACTAGAATTATTTAATTTATTATTCCTATGACAATAATTCCTTAAAGCAGCTACTTTATGAGATACAGACTGATAGCTATCAGGTTTAATTATAGATCATAATTCTTTACTTTTAACAAAGTGACTGCACAGTAAACAATTAGTCTCTACATTTCTAATCACCAAAAGATCTAAACATTTTGACTTACCAAAATGTAACACCCCTCCTTCTAACACAAATTTTATAGAAGGATCAAAACAATTTACAACTCATTTACAAATTCCTTCAATTTATCATTCTCAACTACAAATAAACAATCATCAACATATCTGACAAATAACTTTACATATAAACAATTCTTTTTAATAATAATTTCCTCTTCCATATAATTAATATAAACTGAACATACTAAAGGAGAAATAATATAACCTATTATCCAACCTTCCTTAATCTTATAAAAATTATCTTTATAAGTAAAATACATAGAATCTTCCAATAACAAAAGCAAATCTTTAATTACCTTAATTTTATTTTTTGATAAATAACTTTTCTTAATCAATACAGACATAAGAATATCAATACTGCTTAACCTATTAACAGACTGATACATATTTTCAATATCTAAACTGCCAAATACCCAATTACTTTCCATTTTAAAATTATTAATCTTATCAAAAGCCTCAAAAGAAGAAGAAATTGTGTAATGACCAAAATCAACAAATTGTTTTAAAAAATTATTCAAGAATCTAGAAAGACCCTCTACAACACTACCTGTAAAATCAAAAATAAATCTTAAAGGAAAATGATCTTTATGAGTCTTAATATTCACAAACACCTTAGCTTATGTGAAATCATTAGGATAGCATTGTAAATAATCTACTCTATTACAAATTTCTAAATTAACCATTTTCTTCATAATATCTATCAATTTTCTTTTAATCAAATTACCTGGATCTTTATCTAAAACCATATATTTACCATTATTTAATTCTCTATCCATTTTCTCTTTGAATTCATCTCCTTTCATAATGACAAACCTACCAGCTTTGTCTTCATGAGAAATGATTACATCATTAGCAGTTAACTTATTCTTAAGATGTTTAATCTCAGCAGGATTAATAACGAATTTTTCTTTCCTTTTTAAACTTTTATTCAAAATCAATTGAATACCAACTTTCTGCTCATCACTCAAATTACTAGATTCAATAGACGAAATTGTATCAAAAACTATATTTTAAGAGTTCTTTTAATATTAAGGGTGGATGGGAAGTGAATGGATTTGTGGGTAATGTTTAATATTATATATATATTGTGTAGTTTTTGTAGTTCTTTACACTTGAGAAGTCAGCTTGTAGCAGTGAAACCTTTGGTAGTGTTTTAATATTATTTTTATGCTGGTCTGGTCGAATTTTGGATTTGGGGTAGTTTTGATTATATATTGACTAGTTTAGCTTTATGCTTGTAATGTTTATATATATATATATATATATATATATATAAATGCAAAATAAAATACTTCAAATCAGATAACTACAATAAGATTTTATGCAATATTTTGCTTTGATTAGCATCTAAATAAAAATTAGATAACTAACTTGGTTTCCTATGGATTTTCTATATAGAATAAATCTGAGATTTCTAAGAAACATTTGAATTGGTAAAAAATATTTGTTTATAGTCATGGCAAATGAATGAGCTAATCATTTACAGCAATAATTGATTCAATACAGTATGAAAGTCAATAGTTTAATACAGTTTCTTCAATCTCTATCCTCTCTTCCGCAATACACCAGCAAACTATTTTATTTGACTCACCCATTCCACATGTGATCAGTTTCAAAGGCATTTAAATCTCTTGGGATCTAATTTTAAAGTTCAATTGTTCATAATTATCATTTCTATAAGAAATAGGTCTAGCCCTTGCTTCATTTCAATCTCTTAGTTTATTCATTATGTCAGTTATACTTGTATGTTCTCTCACTCAATATATTTGTTTTTGATCTCCTCTTGTTATTCCTAATATACATCTCTCCATACTTTGTTAGACAATCTAAAGTCTCTATGTTGTTCTTCTATTAAGTGCCCAAGTAAAACTGGTAAAAGGCATTTATTTAAACCTTCTTTTTTCAATACATAGATATATTTCCATCTAATTCAAGATTATAATTTCTTTTCTCTTGTTTATATTGTTTTTAAGTATGTATGAATAGATAAGTATTAATAGTATGGTTATATATTTTGAATATTGTAGCTCTGATTAAGACTGCTAGACAGTTGAAATTGTATGCTAGAAGGAACAAATTCTATTGTATCAAATTGCATTGAAAAGTGTTTGTATAAGCTATATATGGTATTTATTTAATTCAAGATGTTCAATCTTTATTTTTTACTTCTGAGAAAATTTATTGATTATGGCTTTTTTTTCCAATTATATGTTTTTACTTTCATGTGATAACTTTTGAAATATTTTCCGAATCTCTGAAGTATGATTTTCAGAATCAATCACATCATCTGAATAATATAGATCACTTAAATATTTTTTATTTACTTTATTTCTCTTAGCTTTCCTTTTAATCCACAAATGCCTTTTAAAACTGCTGTAAAAAGTTTTAAAGATATGAAATCGCCTAAAGTATTTCTCAGTGTTAATCTTTTTAACATCATTTAATCACTGGTATTGCATTTTGATAAGTATTCTTCAGAATATCCTAAATCTACATCTTGATGACCCAAAGTTTTAATCCCAGTGTAATACTTATTGAATCAAATGCTTTTTTTATCATAATCTCAATTCATATTCATCAGTCCTTATTAAAACTTTTCTCAAATTTTGAATGTGACCCATTGTGCAAAAATTGACCTTGTTTTTTTTTTTTTTTGTTGGCTGAAAGACAACGATCTCAGTAGATGTGTTGTAGTTATGGTAGAACAAATAGAAAACTTATAGGTCTATGGTTTCCAATATATTTTTATCCATATTTTTAAATATTAATATTATTAGTGCATTTCTCCATTGATTTAACATATCTTTATTTGGTATGCAACTTTTCCAACAATTTTTCTATTTCCATACCTACTTCTTTTAAATTATAAATAATAATTCAATTATTTTATGAGGCTTTTGTCTTCTTTATAGATTTAATTTCATATTTCATTCACTTTTTTATTTAAATTGCTGGATAATTCAGAATACATAATAAGTAAACTTTATTTTTTTGCTTAATTTATCATTATATCAATTTTTATAAAACTTTTTTACTTATTTATAATTATCTCTCTTTTTATTGTTTCTTCTTTTTTTAATTGCAGAAACAATGGTTTTTTTTTCCTCAATCGATGTAGCTTTACATTTTTAAAATTAAATTCTCTTCTGTAACTTTCACTGACAATTAGCAATTAATTTTTTTTCTATAATTACTAACTTTTTCTTACCATTTTAAAAATCTCTAGATATTCAATACTTAATGGATACCTTTATAAAAAAAATCTTTTTTATATATTCTCTTGTTTCAGTAGAAAATTTAGGGATAAATTGATGTTTTATACTATCTATATTTCTTGCAGATATTGGCAGAATATTATTTATCTCATTATTATTAGATTCAGGTATGGACCTTCCTCAAAGTTTGTTAATATTTTAAAAAGATTTGTAAGTTCTAATTTAAATTCATTACAATATTTGTGAAAATTAGAAATAACATCTATTAATATTGATTTTCTTAATAAGTTTAGTCTCTAGTTCAGCATTAATGCTTATTTTGCATCTTAATAATTGCCTATCTCTTCCCATGTTTAATATATTAAGAATATTGCAATTTTGAAATACATATTTCCTGTTAATCAAAATATAATCCAATCCTGCTGTACTTTTATTTGGAGCTTCCATGTTTCTTTTTGCTAACACTTTGGTTTTTCTTTTTGGTGCAAATTTCTTGAGACTCTGTCCTTTCTCACATCTATCACCATAACCAAATTAATTCATACCTTTTATCTTTCAATCATTTATCCATTCTAGCATTAATTTTTAAATGTTATTTGATCCAATCAAAACCCATTGTATACATCCATACAAAAATCCTTCTTCATCATTATGAAAACTTGTTCGAGCATAAATGTGAATTATCTACATTTGGTATCTTCCATAAATTTGATTAACCAATCTTGCTTCTCCCTCTGATATACCATAAATCTCCACAATGTTGTTATTTCACTTTTTATTTGTAATAAATCTCACTTTGCTTATACTTCCAATCTTTCTGATTTAGTAGTTAAAGTGCATTTTTATTTTTTAAAGCAACTGTCTCATCCCCTTATTTTATCTAAATTTATAAAGTCTATCAATGAGTCATTTAATATTAGACACTTATTTTTTCATTATTTTCAATTTAAAAGTGATATGTAATTGTAAGTTTATAAATAAATGCTCATCATTAAATAAGACTGAATCCACAATCAAGGAATTTTAGTGTCTCCACCTTTGGCCATCAATTTCTGCCTTGGATGATATTTTTACAGCTTTCTAGAGTAAAGACCATTATTTAGCTTTATCGGTCATCATTATACATAATTATATTAAAAATTTCATTCAAACAACAATCATTTTGCATCAAGAAAACTCAAGTAATAACTCAATTAAGAACTGACAAACACTTGAGAAAAAATATAATTGGGTTCCTTAATTTTAAACAGAAGTAAAACAGTTAACCATGCTGAAGAATGCATGTTGTTAAGCAACCCATCCATATTTTTTTATTATATAAATAATCACACAGTAATAACAGCACCACAACAAGAATATATGCAAAACATTAGGAAATTTGCTTTGTTGGGTTTTTTAAGGCCTCAAAATGTAATTGAATTGTCTCCTGTCAGTTATCAGGAAACTATGTTTTGCAGCCATTTTGTGTGATTCGTATTTGATTTTTTAATTGAAAATAATTTTAAAATTCATTAATATAATTTTCTTTCATGAGCTGAAAATTATTTTTAAAATTTTATAGATCATTCTACTTTATCACACTTGTCACCACCACTAAAAATATGTGCATGTCATTATGATTATTATAATCCAAAGTAAAAACACAAAATTATAATAAAACATTAAAGATTAACTATATAAATTACTTCTTAAACTATAAATCATTTATGTATAAAATAACATGTTTCATTCTGTTGTTTGTTTTTGATATTTTGTGACACTGTCTTTTAACTTCTTCTGCAGAAAATCTATTTCAGAAATTTAATATCTCATCTTAATTGTACTCCAGTTGTATTCTATCCTCAGCCAAAGTTTAATCACGGAAGCAATAAATAAAGCACTTTTTAAGAAAGTTTTTGAGTTGTTCTTTATATTCATAAGGAAATCTGCTCCTTGAATGAAAATCATATTTGTATTCAATATAAAATATTTTTAGGAGGTTTTGGATCATTCATTTATTTTACACCTCCAATCGAATAAATATGTAATTTTATCAGAATGGATTCTATAGTATCATCTGCAAAAAGCCCAGAAATATACTGATTGGTCTTATAATCTTTTCAGAATATTTTGGAACTTAATAAAGTATCCTTAATTAAAATTTTTCTAATGCTTTTTTGTTACATTAATATAGGATCCAAGTCTTATTTCCATACCACAAATTAGGTGAAATGTCAGCTCTATATACAAATAATGAATTATTGTCTTTATTTTATTGTTTTGATATAACCTGACTTTTGACATGATAAAAGCATAGTAATTTCAGAAAATTGATTAATATTTTCAAGTTGATGGACATTCAAACTAAATATTGATAAAGATTTTTCTTCCATCACTAGCTGATAAAGGAACTGAGGTTTTAAACATTAATTATTAAACCAAAGTCTTTATATGTTGCTTCAAAAGCATTAAATATATTCTGTAATTTCTTTGATTTGACAAAATTGCAATAATCACCATCACTTACTGTAAATTCAGAATCCAACAGGATGAACTTCTTGTTTTAATTGATTCAAATTAAAAATTCCAGTATCAAATTTGTAAACAAGCAATTCTGACACATTATGTCATAAACACCAAAATAAAATTGTATTAAATATGCATATTTCCTATTTATTGATTATTCATTTGCATTGCAAATGTCTCAGATTTTGTTTCATATATTAATAATACAATACTGAGGTGCATGGGCATCTACATTACATTATATATTTAGTTGAATTGTTAAACACTGCTTTGTCCTTATGAAGCAATAGGGGGATAATTAATCAATATATTTAAAATTCTTTTGATTTCAGATAATGCCACAGACTTGTTTAATTAATGTTTTAACTATATACATAAAAACAATATAAAAACGTCTCATTTATACCAACATTTTTTTTTTGCATTTGCTTGCCAACAAAAAACCTTGCAATAATGCTTTCTGATTGTTATAAAACATCATTTATGACTGAAAACATACTTTTCACCAAAATAGCATAATATTTTTATATGAATGACAATGGTTATCACTGCAATATTATCTATTCCCCAACTTTTTATAATCTAGGCCATTAAAATCATCTTTAATATCAGGAAAAACAATTTCTTGAGTTCATATAATCATTAAAAAAAGTATACTTTTGTAAGCTAACATATCAGTATATTTTGAAACTTCTCCATTATCTTATCAGGAAGTGCAGCTTAATAATTTTTATTAGTCATTCATTAAACTAGAGATTGTCCAGTAATGAATAATATTTTTGTAGTGTAATTTTCACTACACCACTCTCATGAAAGTTATGTATTGGTTTCTATTCACTTTTAACACCTTGTGCAGGGATGTATTTCAAAACATATGACCAAAGACATGTGAAAAATCATTTTGTGCTGTACAACATTCATCAGTTGGCCCAGACCACAATCTTTTATATATATTAAGGTATTAGAAGTGGATAGAAACCAACTCATACCATGTGGGAAAGTGGTGTAATGAAAATCACACTACAGAAATAACATTCATTATTAGATAAACTCTAATCTAATGAATAACTAATAAAAATTATTAATATCTTTTCATGAAATGTTTTGTGTCAATGTTGTAAGGAAAGTAGGTTTGACACTAGTCAATTAAACTAATAATTTGCTATCTCATGATAAAGATATGTGTAAGAGATTGTGGTCTGGATTAACTGATGAGTACTGGTTCAGCATGAAATGTGCATCTTGGGGGATTATACGCCTTTTCACATATCTTTGGTAATGTTTATAATTATATTCTTCCTCAAGGTTAAAAGTGGGTAAAAATCACTCTCTACCTTGTGTGAGAGTGATGTAGTGAAAATCACACTACAAAAAATACTAATCAATAGGAAGTGCAGCTGCTTTATTTTTACGATTAAAAGAGTCGTTTTTGTTTCAATAAATTGAATATATTTAACCAAATTTAAGTGAATACGTAGGATTAATATTTAATATATCATTAAAAGTCCTCATATTAATTTTTGTATTAATATTTTATCAATGTAATTAATGGTAATAAAAAAAATTATTGTTGTTATGCTACTTTCTATGCCCAAAAAAGATCTAAAATAATTCTTATCAGTGATTATTTGTATCTACTTTGCAATTTTAATCTGCCAATTATTTTTAAATCACACTTTTAATACAAATATTGATTTAAATCTCTATAATGATTATCAATATAGATATTTATTATTCTTGCAAGTAAAAAAA
This sequence comes from Epiperipatus broadwayi, assembly GCA_028023455.1. Lineage (NCBI taxonomy): Eukaryota > Metazoa > Onychophora > Udeonychophora > Euonychophora > Peripatidae > Epiperipatus > Epiperipatus broadwayi. The sequence goes on along the minus strand of JAQFVV010012439.1, from coordinate 5,454,126 downwards.
AATCCACATGATATAATTAATCATATACGTTCATTGTTAGAGAATACTCATAGGTTGTTTTTTTTAGTGAACCCAAGAATAGATTTATTTGTATTCATAAAACACTTATTTTATGCATCGGTAACAATTACAATTCTGAAGTGTGTTTAACAACAGTAATAATGCTTCTAAAAACATATTTTTTGTAAATATAATTGGAATTAGATCTATTTTAGTGCAATTTTCATTTTAATCTTCAAGCATACTTCTTCACAATCTACTCAGCGATCAATTTGTACTATAGTTTTTTTCTCGTGACACTGCTTTAAAGCTAATGGCTCACTGTTCATTCATAGCAATTTTTCTAACTAAACAAAATATTTGTGATAGTCCAGTCACATCCTGTGCAAAATTTCAATAAGGCACATTATTTGAGATTATTACCAATAGCTTTTGATCAAAGTTTACTTTTATACTAAGAGAAGCATGAAAATCTCCCAAACAAATAATGGTATTGATGCAATAATGTCATACAGAAAAGAGTAAAAAGATTATTTTCATCTGAAAATGAGCAGAAGTACCACTGCTGAAATTAAATTTTAATACCATTAGTCTTATCTTGTTACACCAAGAAATTCAATGAATAGAATATACTATACTAGAGATTACAGAAAATTTACTGTCATGCAGCTATCTTTCCTATATTGATCTACTTTACCAAAATGCTTTGTAACCATCTACATGAACTATCAAACACACTTTCTATGAAAAAAATAGTTACATTATTCTTAAATATTGATAGTGTCTTAGATAGAGAACTATCTTCCATTCAAGTCTTAGAGAGTTTGCAACAACTAAACTTTTACATTCTATATAACTATGTTTACAATAAATATTAAAAGCATAATACTTATTTTTATTAATAATATTGCCTCTTGATTTACCACTATTTTTGACATCATAATTATTTTTGATAATTAATATATTCTATACCAGTTATGACAACTTGACTATTTTAGACCAACATTTTAATTTCCTTCTACTTCCATGTTAACATATCCTAACATACAACCTTTACTAAGCTAAAATAGTTTCTCTTACTTCAGTCCAAATCGAATTTATTAGTGAGTGCATTGGCTCAAATTTATATCATAACTATCCTTTAGGGCATGTGCTGAAAAAAATAAATAATCATAATTACTGTGTATGTGGTTAAAGATTGGAACATTGTTGCATAATCACTGTCTCACTATCACTGTTAATGCAGAACTTAAGTAGCTTTAGAACATAAGAAAAAGGAAGAGATAACAAATACTGATAAATTAGAAACAACATTTTCTTCTCCTGGACCAACTTTATCCTACAAAGCAGCATAAAATATTTTAGGTTAGAAAATGTTTGTTGCCTATTGATATTAATCCCTACACCTGAAGTTCATTTCATTATCCATAATTTATGAAGTCAGTTTAATAAAATAATCCCCAATATATTTTAAATTTATCTCATCATACATATTTATAACAATTTAATATTTTTACTAAAAATTAATAATCACATTTACATATTTTAAATAATTACATACCTGAAGTTCTTGTTTCATTATAGGTAATGAGTATTTGAATTTTATGTGATAAGCTTCTTTTTTTAAATGTCCAATTATAACAAAGCTTATAATAATCAGTATCACAGAGGGTACAGCATAATATATAAGATTGAAAGTTGAAGCGACCCTAAAACATAAAAAAATTATAATTACTATTAATCACTATTTACATAGAAATTTTTTTTGTATAAATATATATTAACATACAGTATGTTCATATCAACCTAACATAAATTTGTTTATATGTGAGCCTATAATCTAAACATTTAACCAAATTTATTCAGACGCACATGCACACTACATTCACACATATTGTAACCCTGTGTTTTTCCCATGGTAATATTTCAATGCCTTATTTAAAGTTTTGCTTAAAAAATACACAAATATTAAAAATTAATTACTAGCTATTAGGCTAAATGTTACATAAATTAAATTTAGAAGAAAATAGGATCATTTCTGGTGTGTGTGTTAATTTGAATGTGTGCACACTAATTTTAAAATGCTATTTATTAAAAATAAATATTTAAATTCATTTATTTATTTAATAATATTTTAGATTAGTTTATTATTAAAAGGTATTTAAAGTAAATAAATGCATGAGCTTCTAATAAACAATAAGTATTTAAAAGTAGTATTACAAAATAAGTATATTATTAATTTTTCTGTTTTTTAAGTTAAAAAAAACTTCATAGGTTAATGGAAATTTACAAAACTCCACATGGTAATTTGAAATAGACTACCATTAGATAATTTTATTTCTTATTTCCTGTTTGTGGTGTAAATTTTTAATACTAGGAATCATAAAATAAAGGTGTGGCTAATTAACTTCCCTTCAAAATAAACAGCTATAAATATCATGCCCAATCCAAAAAATCTAGGTGGTGATTCTTTTTTTTGGTCTTTTCTCTCAATTTTCTAACAATAAGACACTAAAAGCTTGATTTTATTTTAAACTTTTATTTAAAAATAATAGTAATAATTTTTTTTCATAAGTCATAGCATCAGCTGGGAAGCGAACCCACTAACCCGGTACAACTGCTTGTAAGGAACTGTGCTGACCTCTCAACCATCAATGCTTGACATAATAATAGTAATAATTCTTTAAAAATTTTATTATTTTGTTAAAGTGTAATGTTTTACTAAAATGCTAATCTAGCCAGGATAATTTAAAAACTAACAAAGATGCCAACAGAAAATTGATGTAATTTACTTATTAACTATTTTAAAATGTGCAAAAATCAGATACTTTGAAAGGAGAAAGCAGAGATAGTATGTCTCTATATTATAAAAGCATAATATGAACTCTATACTAGACTATCTTTATTACTATCCTTAACTTTTAATGAAATTATATCTAAATTCATCTTTAACAAGTTTGTAGAATTTCTTTAAATATTAAAGAAAAAAGAACTTTAAACTATCTATTTCAACTCCTTAACTGAGGTCAACCTTTTTTAACATTTAAATGAAATGAATTTTAACTCATTATGAGAAGAATAATTTTAAAGTAACTTAGAAATGATTTTGTTTTTTTAATATTAAGTGAGTGTTAACTTGATCATATTTTCATCAATTTAAAAAAAAACTTTATTAATTGAAGAATTTGGAAATATTAATTAGAATAATAATTTTTGTTTAAGAAATTATTTCTGATAAGTGATAGTTACATGAATTGCAATTAAAATATGAGAATATGGATTCAAAAGTAAAAAGTAATGCAGAAAATCTTTAACTCTAAATATGTTAATTAATTTTAAATGCTGTTATTAAATAAGACAAATTTGATTTTTATAATATATTTGCAATGTAAAGAAAACATTACCATATCATTTACATTATCATATCCAAATGAATTAATATTTGATGAATTTGAAATGAATTTTGTTCATTACATAAATTTTTCTTACTAGAGTTTTACAAAAACAAATGTATGACAAAGGCTATAGTGAACTCTCTAAAATAAACATCCAAATATTCATGAAAAAAGATTCGGATCCATATTAATATTTATTGTGTATGTGTTTAATGTGCATGTACATTTTACCAGGAAAGTCATTAGTATTATTATTTTTAAAAAAGTGATAAATTATGGATGTGTGTTTAAAAGGATTTGCCATCCAGAGGACATTAGTTCCCATGTCAACTAACTCAAAGCTGAAAATTTCATCAAAAGAACTATGAGTGTTTTAAAAAATATATTATTATTATTATTATTATTATTATTATTATTATTATTATTATTATTATTATTATTATTATTATTATTATTATTATTATTATTATTATTATTATTATTATTATTATTATTATTATTATTATTATTATTATTATTATTATTATTATTATTTATAAATTATAAGGTAAAAGTTATGCATTTTATTATCTTTTGCTTAAAGTAAATTAATATTTAGTATACATGACCAGGTAAAGAAACATATTTTTATTTATATTTGCTAGTATTATTTTATTATTATGCATTTATAATTATTTATTGGTAAATAGCCAAAATTTGATATTTATCAGAAGCTCACAAAGGTTTTAACTGATATAGTATTTTTATATTATAAGGTTATTACTAATATAATATGTTTATCTTTATTATATTGAGTATTAAAAATTTGCCAGACATGTCCAATATTTTTAAATCTTATGCTACCATTAGCTCTATGTGTGTATTTCTTATTATCTGCAATGTTTATTATGCTATTTTAAATATTTTAAAGTCACATTGACTTGTATTTATGTGTTGGTTTTATACATTATCCAGTATATGTATTTTTAGAGATAGAAAATTATTTCTCTTGTTTAAGTAATATTTTATCTTGCCATTGATTTTTTTAGAATAAAGGTTATTACTTTTTGATGTTTGTGGGACAACTCACTCTCATAGGATTGTTTCTAATTAGATAGTACTTTAGAGGATCGAGAATAGTTTTCCCAATTGTAGGTATTTTTCATGAGTGGATTTTATTTCCAATATATTATTGACTTTCATGATTAATTAGCATAATTGGATCCTTAGGTAGGATTTTCTATGGTTACTATTCCAATTTTCATGTACTAGGACCATGTCCACACATATATTCACCTCAAAGAAGGTATTCTGAACATATCATTGCTTATTTATTGTTATTGTAGTTATGGCTCTGAGAATCATTTTCCTCATAAAGATATCATGTTTATATTTCACTATGTTGGGTGAAGATAAAGTATATTTAAATATTAATGACAATACATAACTTTGAATTTGAAGTATAGCCACTTCAGAGACACTTTTAATATCTAGAGTGTATAGTAAAGCAATTAATGTATTCATTGTAGTGTTATCCCTTGCCAACAGATTACAATAAAGCTAACAAATATATTTTGTAAATTTAATTTTAGTGGATCAGTATAGCATAATAATGGAAGCACATATACACCATCATCATCATCATCATTATCCAGAAGTAAGTCACTGATGGATTGGTAAGGAAATTTAGTATTTAAACAATTTATTATATGGACATGGGCAAATTAGAATGTTGTACACATGTGACTTCTGAAAAGTTTTATTATTTTACTATTATCTAGATAAAATTAGGATGATATATAGTATTTCTTACCTTTGTCTTTTGTTATGATTAAAATTATAAGTACAATATTTTTAAATTTTTTTAGCTAGATATTATTAAAAGGTTAAATACTTAGTTATACTAGCATAATGCCATATAGTTTAAGTGATTATTAAAAAAATATAACTGGCAATAATAAATAGCTGGACGTCAGTAATTATATTCCAGATATTTTAATTTATTTAAGACTTTTAGCAAATAGTTATATTAACTATAACTTTAGAATAGTATCAAAGTTATGTATGGAAACAAGAAATATGTTAACCTATATATGTTTTAAAATAGAATGTTTTAAAAAGAAATAAATATTGTTTAACCAAAATGTACAAGTTGTAATTTACAAAACTATTCCAAATGTGCAATTGGATAGGCAATGATTTAAAATGTATAATAGAGCATCTTATGTAATAGCACCTATATGATCTTAATGTGGAATTTGTTGTTTAAAATTTTGTTTTTGTATAAGATAGAATTAATGTTTATTTGTAATAAATTTATAATTTTGTTGGTAAATTTTAGTCTCTTTTTCTATAATGTCTTAAGTAATAATTATAATAATCATATGATAAAAAATTTTAATTCAAATCTTGATATACAAATTACTCATTATGCTGTAGAAATATCAAACTACAACTGTTCAAATCGGTAATTATCATACATAAATTTAATGAAGTATAAAATCAGATGTACAATTCTTTTAAAATACAGATCCAAACATAAAGACTAAAAATTTCATCAAGTTGATTATTACAAATGTTAAATTGCATTTCAAATAAAACTATTTATTTTGTTTATTTAAAATCGACTTTCATTCAAAGACTGCATATTATTTTATTATTATACACATGAGAATTCTATTATTTTTGAAGATAATTAAAAATTATGTTGTTGATGAATATCAGAATGGCATAAAAGATACCTTTTCCATTCTGGATATTCGAATGTCATACTAGGTGAAGACTTAATTTTTAAAATTTTATTGTTTCATGCATTGTTATTTAAATTAAATGTTTCTTTAATTAATATGATTATTATTATGGTATATTAGGATACATTAGCTTGTAGGTGAAGTGTATGTCTCCTATAATCTACTGGGATGTCATTCAGTTATTCAACAACATAATAAAACAAATCATACTTGAGATTATTATATTAAAAACCCATATTATAACATATTAATCAAATAATAAAAGTAGTGGAAATACTGATATATATAAAATCAATAATACTGATATGCTTAATGCAGTGTATAAACTTAAATCTAAATCATCAATGGGACATATGATAATATTCCTAAATTTACTATTAAGATTTGTGCGGATTGTTTGGTAATTCCATTATATTATATAATTAATTTGTCTATTGAAAAATGCATTGTTTCTGAATAATAAAAAATTTTAAGATTGTGCCTATTTATAAAAAGGAAGATAGATCTGATCCAGGTAATTATAGATCTATTTCAGTAATTTCTTCATTTGCTAAGATTTTTATAATACTATTATTACAGATATGATCAAGGTCTTGCCTAATTATCAACATGGTTTTGTACCTGGAAAGTCTGTTGATACTAACTTAATGGTAATAACTGATCATATTACTAATGCTCTTTCTTAATAGATGCAACTTGATGTTATTTATTTTGATATGTCACAGATACATGATAATGTGGCATCTAATCATCTTATATATAAATTTGAACTGATGGGAATTAGTTCTCATTTAATTACATGGTTTATTAATTATTTGAAAAATAGATGTGCTTACATTTATATATATAAAATTAATTCTAAGTTATTCAAAAATAATATTGGATTCCTCAGGGCAGAATATTAGCATTTTTACTTTTTAATTGTGTGATCTTGATCAAAACATTAAAAAAATTATGATACTTGACCTATGCAGATGACTATAAATTATTTAAAAGATTTAGCACATATAATGATCCTATATAAAAATAAAAAAATATCAAACTCATAATGACCATATTGATTTTCAAAAAGATATTGTTTATTTCAAAGAATGGTGTAAAATTAACAATATAAAAATAAATATAAATAAAATATATATTATCTCTTATATCAATAAAACAGATAGATCTATGTATCATTATAAGATTGAGGAAAATGTTATTATATACAAAGAAGTTGTTTCTGATCTAGGAATTATATTTTATAAACATTTTGCTTTTAATAAACATATAAAATATATTATAAATAAAGCATACAGATGGATGGGATTTATTTTGAGAATTGACAGAAGTTTATATCCTTATATATAAAGTCACATGCTATTCTGTTATCTTATTGTACCTTTGTTGGAATGTGGTTCTACTATATGGAATTTGGATTTGATTAATATTGAATCTAAAATTTCTAATGTAGAGAAAAGATTTATTAAGCTAATAAAAGAAAAAAATTTAAGTTGTAAATCAATACTAACTGAAAAAAAGACTAAATAAAGATATGGTACTTGAAAAAGTTAATTGATGGAAAATTGATGTTTATGGGTGTATATCTAATATATATTTAAAAGTGCCTTCTCATTTGTTAAGGGAAGTGTACATTTTTAATAATACAAAAAGGAAAATTTCTTTTTTAAACAAATCTGTCATTAACAGAATTCAAAAGTTATATAATCACAAATTCAATAACATGGTTATTTTTTAGGATTACATAAATAACTAATATTAAAAACAAATTGAATGTACTATAGATAATATGTATTTATATATGTAGATAACATATATTTATATATTTCTTCATATTTTGATTATGAATTGCAATTTTCTTTACTGTTGTATATTTTTATTAAAATGTTAGTATATTGTATAATGTTTTGTTTATTATATATTTATTTTGTAATTATTAATATTGTATTAATATTCTATTAAAGCGAAAGTGTTGAAGTGCATGTAATAAATAAGAATTGAATTGTTGTTGTTGTTGTTGTTGTTTTTATTATTATTATTATTATTATTATTATTATTATTATTATTAAACTCATATTTTCAATATCTCACATGTTCATTCACAATTTATTTAATGATATTTATTGATATTGAATTTGTCTTCATTTGTACATACTTTCTTGCAACCTTGCATGAAGTGGATAGATGTAGGGGAATCAATATTTTGTAAATATTTTTTTAGCTTGTCACATATTGTATGTTCCATGCAATATCAGCAAGCAGTATAAAGTGAATATGTTAATTGTCTCTAAGTTTGAATAGTATGTACCAAAAATTTCATAATTAGGTAACATTTTTCAAAACTTTCATATAACCTAATATTTTTCTGTCTAAAAACCAATTAGTTAAAATGGCTTTCATTTGCAAGTGTTGTGTAGAAATAAGCCTTTCTCTACATAATTATCTATGCCATAATTCTCAAAATTTAGATTGCAAAATTATTCAATTCCCCTGTTCTGGATTCACTGGCTAACATGAATAAAATAAGTGGAAGCCACATTATCTATCTCATGTTTAAAACAAAGAATTATCCCAAATGTAAACTTTTTCATTATAACCTGTAAAACAACAAGTAGCTTTCAATGCCCATGTCTTCTGTTATTTAACATTTATTATTATAGCAAATGTATTTTGTTAATGCTACAATAATCTAATAAACAAGGTTACCATTTCTAATAACTTCTGAGGAAATGTATAAAAAAATCTATAAATTTTGCTACATAATAAGTATGATAATTACAGCAAAATATTGTACTATTAAAATTTACATTTATATTGTACATCCAAAATAATTTAGTTTCTCTCATCAATTCTTTTAGATCAATGAATTAGTTTGGGATTTATAATATGCTGATCTAAGTATGGTTTGCTAAAATAAAACTTCAAAGCATTCTACAGATATTTAATAGCATATACAACATAGCATATAGAAATTATGGATTTCCCAGAATTCTACTACAATAATATATAAAAAATAATTTGCGTGATTTAAATCACATATTCACGTATACAGATATATGACAAATGTATACCATATCATATCATACCTCGTGTATGTACCATTATAATATATATTTCAAAGCTTTTTTTAAAAAAAGGAAAATATTTTATTTTTTGCTTTTAATAGTAATTATTATATCATGTTGGCCGCTAGTTAGCTGGCAGTTACAATTATTTTTAACCTTTCAACATGAAAATCTAAAGTACCGGAGCTTTCAATTTTTCAATATTACCATTTTTACTACACATAGTTTTAATGAAACATTGATTTGTTACAGATTTACCTGGAGAATTATGAAAAAAATTGCTTTGATCTTTTTATTTTATTTTTTATTTAAATGAAAAGAAACTTGCAATATAAAATTTGTTTCAAAGGTTCTAAAAGCTTTTTATTATTATTTTTACTTCTTTTTTAGAAAACATTGCGATTCACTAATTTTCAATAGAATATATATATATTGAATAAACGCCATTTGTCTGGCCTCGCTTCTTTTTTGCAGTAATAACCACAAAATTTAATTATGTTATACTTTAAAACAGACCTGACACCTTTCATTAAAATTATCTTCATTATACTTTTCGATTTTTAGTCCGTTGATCAAATTAATAAAATATTACTTTTTCAAAAGAGTTAATCTGGTGCAATTTATATACAAATATTAAATTTAAAAAATAGCATAACTTAACTTATATATAGTTAACGGTAGAAAACCAGTCTTCCATAGGCTATAATTAAATAACTTTGTGTATATTAGCAAGAATCAAAAATAGAATGTCTTACCTATTATTTAAGGATATTATATTTATAAGCTTATCCTTATTCAAATAGATGGAAATTCAGAATGAAGTTAATACATCAGTTAGATAACAATAGGGCTTTAATAATTATTAAATAAGTAATCAAATGTTATGGTAAAGCATCTAATTTTTAATTATCTTTTTAATTATCAAAAAGTTAATAATTGTAAACATAAAATCAGAAAAGTGTAATGTATATGTAAATAAAGGGTTTAAACCAAGGACCATCCCTCAAGTAATGAATGCAAGAGCATTTTATGTTAGCAATGACAAGAATAGAAAGGATCTATTATTCTTTATGCTAATAATCAAAAAAGTAAGTCATATATAATGTGACATTACTTTTATAAGTTTGTATTTACAAAAATGTAATACAGAGAGCGTACCAATAGCTCAAACAAACTCTTAATTCATAAGTGCGGTATGAGAAAATATTTAAAATCTTTATCCAGAACCTTCCCATCTCCAGACCAACTGGTTTCAAGCTTATGGCTCATGTCAGTGGAGAGCTAGAATATTCGGATACTAGATCCAAAATATGAACTCAGAAACTCTGAAATTTTTGGACATGAAAATGTCTTTAAATTCAGGTAACTTAAGTAGCAATATGGGACTGAACTAAATTCAAATCTACCATATTTTAATAGCCTCAGCAAAGCCAAAACCTTAAAGATAAAATTATAATAATCAAAAAAGCAAATCATATATAATGTGACATGCAGGGAAAAGTAGCACTACTGAACATGAAAATTATGTCTAAAATAGTCTACTTCCCCCCATCATGACAGCAACAAAAGCCTTTACCAAAACAATCAACAGTCTATGTGTTAAATTCTTTTGGGAAAACAGCACAACTTTTATAAGCATGACAAGGATGCAATACCATTGCAAATCTAATGGGATGACATTTCACTCCATCTCAATTATCTTCCAAAAGTCTCACATGTTAATTTATAATTTTTTACAAAAACACAATTCCTTTAATATATCAGAAACCATACAACCAATGGACAGACCTCCTCTTCAAAAATGCTGGTTAGACCAGATTCTCCAGCTTCTTAATCAACATACATGTATAGTTCAAAATCCATATAATATAAAAATCACCATCTGGAAAGCTCGCCATAGAATCAATTCTGAAATCATCTCAATTAAACCAATGCTTGGCATCACTAATCATAGAATTACTTATATTTTTAAGTTCTTAGCTTTAGAGCCTAAATTTTTAAACTACCTAGTAAAAGTAAACCTGGGAGCCATGCATACCAACTGGTTCCTCCACCACAAGAGGTTTCTTAACAACATTGACCCCCATCCACCCAATCTGCAAGAGACATGATGATACATTTGATCACATAATTTATTCATGTACCAGACTTGGAAATACCAAACTTTTGTTTTTCCAAAACACAATAATTGATTATTACAGAATCCTCTTTCTCTAAAAGACTCTCAGTAGGCAGTTTCTAATAATAAGTATGTGAGTAGTTCTCACCCATTTTATCTGGAATGTAAGATGCAAATTAGTCTTCACAACTCCTCCATCAGACCCAGACAGTTTATTCATATCTCTTTTAAAGAAAATCAAGCATAAAGACATGATCCTTTCCTCCAGGTTTTTGTTTGACAAAACCTGGAATCTATTCCAAATTCCAAAGTAGCCAAAACATTTCCAGACAGGTGATGACAATGATCTGTAAACCACAGGATTAATTTCATACCCAGGATTAATGACTCTGCAAATCATCCACTATCATCTCAGTTGTTAACATTATAGACTACTATTTATTCAATGTACTTTAAGAAGTGAATGTATAAAAATCAATATTCTCCCTAAATAAAATTCTTTTTAAAACTAAATTAAAAAACCAGAGAAATAGTAATTTAGTTCTTATCTTGTTTTTATTAATCAATAAGAAAAAGATTTACTGTTAATTTTCCTGTTTCCTTGTATCTGTTATAAATAAATAGTGGGCTTAGATTAACTTATAGTTGTGGAATGCATAGACAGTCAGTTTTTAAATGAAGGATGCTTCTAGCTCACATCTTTGAGAATAAACTCCTAAAAAAGTAAAGTAGATTGTTTTTTACATAATTTCATAGCTTAATGTGTCAAAAATATGTCTGGTTTTGAAAATGATAGAAATTGAATTGAATTGAAAATTGTTATCTTACAGTGACAATCTGTTAATCAGGATCAGTTATGCCATTAATCTACTGTGTTTCTCTGGAAATCAGGCTTAACCAAAAATAAGCCCTAGCATGATTTTTCATGAAGCTCATAATAATAAACCACACCCAAACACAAATGCTAGTTAAGATCATTAGTCAGAAGGGCAGATTTTGTTTGAATTATAAAGTAATGAATGTATAAATAAATAATATTATTAACATTAATGCTTTTAATTAAATGACAATATAAATTATAATGTTACTTACATATTTTCTCATCAACCATGTAGTCAACAAATATAATTATTTATACCTGCATAGAGATGGAATATCCTATCAGTTGAATCTTTGACTTAAGGTGACCAATTTATTGATTTTATGAATAATTTACAAACTTTTTAAATTTTACCTATCACAATCCAGTATATCAGGCAATTATTTCTTGTTACTTGTACATATATAAATGTTAAAATAACTATAAAACTAATCATATATCAAAAGGTTATGGCATCATGATAATTATCAATGCTTATGGCCATCAATTACCATAAATGTACTAGCCACCAAGAAAAACAGTTGTTATCATCATGAAACATATAAATATAATAAAGTATGTGAATTTCAATAGTTATATGCAACACCAGATTATAAAGAGTCTTAATGGATATCTACATGAATATAATATTATGTCCAAGCTAGCTTGGATTCTGGGTTTGAAGGATTCTGGAAACTATATGTGAATATGAACAGATACACATTATTCACTCTATACTATTATTACATTATTGGAATAATAATACATTTATGGATTAATTAGAACATTAAAAAATTACTAGATCTAATAAATAATATGCAATACAAATAGTTTCATTCTTATTTTATTTTATGGATATTAAATATTAATTATTTCCATATAATGGCAAACAAAGCTTACAAGGATATAAGCTGTAGGTATTGATAAAGATAATATATATAAGCACATAAATTTGTCTGATAGTACGAAACATTTCAATCATTAATTATAACTTTCATTAACAATATAAGCCCATATTACTCTGTTTTAATAATTCATAAGTAGTAAATGAATTTAAATATGCATGTATACATATAGATATGCACATACACTATCATTATTATATATAAAATATTTCAATTTTTAATAACTAACTTTCCCTTTAAAATACACAAAGTTAACATTTCTTTTATACAACTGATACATAAGCTTATGGATAATATTATTTTTATATATTTCAATTACTAATTCTAAATTTGCATTTAACATATTTAGTTTCTTTACCCTATGAACTAAATCTTTTTTTTAATCATTTGAGATATAAAAAAAAACGATAAAGTCTAGAACATTTTAAAATCAAAAACAAAACTTATGTAAATTTTAAAAAGAAAACATTACTTAACAATCCTCTTAAGATTTGAAGTTCTCTAATCTTTGTTATTTTTCCTAAGACTTTCATTGGTCAATTGAAAATTTTATTTAACACATTTTAAAATTTATTTCTTGGATAACTGTTTTAGTTTTAGTCCACAAATGTTTATTTTCAATTACTATAAGATACATATTAAGAAATATTCTTTTTTTATGCCATATTATAGCTAATAAATACTATTAACAATTAGTTATTTTATTTGGTATGCTTTGATGCAGTATATGGAGAGCAATAAATAGAACGTAAATCAGTTTTTGTCTGTCCTTACACATAATGCGATTTGTGAATATCAATAGCAAACATCTATGTGTACTTCTATATGTATCAATCATATCTAAGGTATGTCTGGTTTAAAATATATATAAGATAAAATAAATACTGTCAGTTCTAACATTAGTGCAGTGTGATTTATATTTATATTGAGCTAAGAGAGTTAACAGAGAAGCCACAAATGTGGATATCATTATCAATTGTTTTTAGTTGAAGCTGTATATTTTTCATTAGTTAACGTGATTTCATTCTTTATAGTAGCTGCTATGGAATTTATAAATAGATTTAGAGCAATTTTTTTTTAATTAATAAAAATTAAATTGTATCTGTAAGAACAGCGTTCTTTTTTTTTTTTTTTAATAAACATGTATTGAGAACAAAAATATCCTAAAATGTATATATCTTATTTTTTTTTAAAATATGTAATGTTCTCTACCATCGGTCAACAGTCCCAAATTATCCTTACCTATCTTTTATTATTATAATTTAATTACTTTCTCATTAATGATAAAATAAAATCGTTTGCAAAAGGAAATAAAGTATAATATGATTTCCAAAATTTAAATGATGGTATGTTAAGAAATTAAGTCAAATGTTCATTCTATTCAGCTGAGATTTATAAATATGATGAAACTAACTAAACAACTTTATTTTATATAAAGATAATTTTATATTAAAATTTTACATCAAAATCAAAAATATAGTGAATAACAATCCGTTTGCTTCTGAGAACTTTTTATAAATTTTAAACAATTTATAATATTTTAAAATATCAAGAAATATTATTTAATTGATCAATATTTAACATATTCCAAACTTTAAAATAAATATTTATATAAATACATTTTTTCTATGTTTTCATTTCTCATTTTCTTTTAAATTTTAAACATTTACATATACACTGTATATATGTGGGAAAGAGAAATATAACTGGAAACTACTTTTCCATGCATTATTAATATAATTGACTCCTCTCACTATCTATATCAAAAAAGTTGTAAAAGTAAAATGCTTTTGGCATTAGGTGCTACAAGTTATGAGTGTCTGAGTTTTGATATAATTCAGGATCAAATTTAAAATCAAATCATATATAAAAATAATACTGTAAATGATCAAATTTCATTGTTAAAATTTGTCCATAATATTGCCTTTTAACCCACTAAACATCACATGATCATCATTTCTTATGCTGACACAAGCTGTTTACACAGATGCTAAGCTCTCTATACAACAGTATCACCAGTGCAAGCCATAGTAATCAACAGATGCAAGAAAGTTTGTGTATAAAATCTCTATCTAGTGCCTACACATCTGTATTTTATGCACAAACCTTCTTGCACTCTGGCTTGCACTGGTGGCAGTACTATATGGAGAGTTTAGCCTCAGTGTAAACAGATTGTGTAAGCATAAGAAATGGTGATCATGTGATGTTTAGTGGTTTAAAACCAATCCTGCCCAATAGGATTATGGTGACTGTGGTTGTTAAAGAACCAAAGACACCAAAAAGTATGGATGCTTAACTGAGTTCAGATCCATACAACTATACAAGCTAATGAGCTTGAATTGAAAACATTATTGTGTTTTCATTTTGTATTCAAAGCTAGTTAGCTAATAAGATAAAAGATGGTTGGTGGAGGGTTGTGTTAGTTCCTAAGATCTAGGTGCAGTGCTATCAGATCCAAGACTCCTCACAGATGAAATCCATAAACTAAAAACTAATCTGGGCATATTGGATGAGTAGGCACTAGATCAGGATTTTATGACAGGTTTCTTGCATCCATTGATTACTCTGGCTTGCACTGGTGGCACAAATGTATGGAGAGTTTAGCCTCTATGTTGCCTTTTATATATAAAATTAAAAATAATCAATTCAAAACAAATTTGAAACAGACAACTCATAACAAATAATAAAATTATTTAATATACTAACCCAGATTTCATTCCTTAATGAAATCTTTTCATGATGTTTCTTTTTACACAATCACATGACCAACTATCCTACAGTAACCCCACCCAATGGACATTATTTACATTACAATAAATATAATTTGTAAAAAATATATATACATAAAAATGATTAAACTTATTACAATCCTTTTTTTTCCATAATATATCTGTATTTACAAAATAATCTAAAAAAAAAAAAAAACAAGCAATAACAATCCTTTCCTTTTATTTTATTTAGATTATTTCAAGCTTTGGAGTTATAATTTTAAAATAAAAGAAATGGATTATTGTTTTGTTTTTGTTTTTTAATTATTTTGTGTATATATATATATATTAGGAGAAAAAAAGATTGTAATAAGTTTAATCATTTTTATGTACATATATGTATTTTACTAATTCTATTTGTTGTAATGCAAGGTAAATAATGTCCATTGGGTGAAGTTGCTATAGGATAGTTGGCCATGTGATTGTGCAAAAAGAAACATCTTGAAAAAATCCATTAAGGAATGAAAGCCAGGTTGATATATTAAATAATTTTATTATTTACATTGAATTGTTTGTTTCACTTTTGTTTTAAATTAATTATTCGTAATAAAAATAATGTTAAAAATCTGAAGTGACAACCAAAAATCCTTCAGCTAAAAGCTATTTCTTCTCATTTAAAAAATTACATGAATAATCAAATATAATTCTACAAACGTAAATAATATAATATATATAGCACTAATATATATATATTCTGCAAAGCTTGTTAAGAGATTATTTGTGAGCTCTATATATAACATTTATAATACAAGCTTGTTAAATTAGGTCATATGACATGACTTGAATTCTGTGTAATACACACACACATATATATATTGAAACTATGAAGTTTATATGAGAGTTGAAAAGTATTTAAAATAAAAATAAAAGCTATATTATTGTTGTTATTAAAAAAATTCATTTAAAGTAGAGTTAATAGAGAATGGTAATTCATATTACTGTGAATAAATAACGTGGTCAATACACAATCTCTTACATTCCTCCAATACCAATTACACACCTTGTAGCCTAATCTGAATCCAAGACCCATGATACTAACATTATTTATTAATCACTAGATTAATAAAAATTAAAGCACTATAATTGACAAACCATTAATTGCAACACACATTAAAATCTCAACTTAATGATACTATAAATATATACCTCAATTAAATTATAAAACACATACCCTTCAACTAACCTTAAGTAATTATTGTGTTGATAAGTATGATATAACCCCAAAACACTATAACAATGTATGGTTAATATGATTGGATAAAATGAATGCAAACAAGAAATGAAAATTTATATTAACATAAAGAAATATCAAAAATTTTATTATTAACAAATTATATATAATAATATTCATTAATAATGATGTCAACAATGTATTTAAATGATAACCATGAACTTGCTGTTTTTCAACAATGAACTTCTCCAAAGAGAGATAAAATTTCTCATTTTCTGAATAATTTACTAAAAAATTAAGTAGAGAATTCGAATTTGCAATTCAAATAAAAACATCAGTGACTTTTGAGTTGAAATAATATTAAAAACTAATATCTGAAGATCTGAGAAAGCAAGAACAAGCATATAGAATTAAAGTTAGCCAACTGAGGAATTTGAAAATGGAATCTTTGAAAATAAATTCAGATCATTCGAATTTCCAAAGTGTCTGTAATGCTAAGTTATAGATTGAAGTATCTAGATCTGAAGGTATAATATAATACAAGAAATATCACTATTAATTCACTCAAAATAATTTGTTAAAGAAATATATAAATAATGATACAAACAAATATGCATTGCTAAGTGTAAAAGTGACATCGGGAAAAGAAAGTTGCTACCCACAGAGCTATAACTTGTCAGAACCAGGATGGAATTGACCTAACACTCTACATCTGTGCTATGAAATATCAAGTCAATTCTTAATGAATGTATCCAATAACTCTCCAATTCAAAACAAAAGTTCCAAGAATACAAAGGATAAGTGACTTAAGGGATGTTCTAGAACATTCGCAATTTACCATCTATACTCAAAATTAATTAATGAGGATTACCAGAATGATTCACTAAGACATTTTTAAAGAACTTTAAAACTACATCTAGGTTGATGTTATTAATTTTATTTATTTGTATATTTGATATAAATATTTTTTTTCATATCTTTACTTTAATATGGACATAAAAAAGGGAATATGAGTATTAGTACATAATATAATTGGGGAAGTATTATTGCCTTTAGTTTAAGTAAAATAAAATATAGTTTATGACGAGTGCTTGCTTGTGTACAAATCTGATCATCTTTAAATAGAAAAGTTATGATTTTACCTAATATGTATTTAGTCCAAATATTTATACAATTACATCACATATATTTTTCTGTGTTTGGTTGTACTAATGCCTGTGTTAAATATTTTCACTATACTTGGCTAACTATTTCTGTCATAAATAGTCTTTCTTGTATGTATTATAACTGCAGTATGTAATATGTGGATCCCATATTATCACTATAACAGATAGGAATTAATATATCCAATTAATGAAAATAAAATGAATTATGATCCCCAAATCATGATATAGTAAGTAAGGATAATGGAGACAATCATAAACATAATTTAAATTTCAGCTATGTTGACATGGATATCTAATGACTATTCTTTGTAAGGGATAAAGGTTTGAAATAATAGTTAGAATCAATTATAAGCGAAGAGTAATCATAAATGTAAATTAAAGGTTTTATAATTTTGTTCTAAATTTTTTTTGTTAAAAATATTAATCACGCAAATATAGTTGTTAAATATATTCAAATGTTAAATTCAAAACTCTTGGTATGTTTTTCTATAGTCAACTTTCAATTGGTCATGTCTTTTCATACATTTATAACTATTTTTGCCTATTTACATATGATTTCATATATTCAAACCTATTATTAAACACCTACACATATTTACACCTACCTGTATTTCAAGTGATATTAATTTACTTTGAACTAGATGATTGTGCAGATTGTCCATGAGTTTGAAACATGGGAGTAATGGAAATGGATGACAGCATGAGTTGAGGTATATATTTAATATTTAGTTAATTCTTAACCTCTCCTCTCCTAAAAATGAAATTGAAGTGTATGTGGTATATATAAATATAAGAATTAAAGACATACTCTTTCACTCATTGTGGTAACCTTCATAATCTATTTTCACACCATGTAGAAGCCCGTTCTATTATATATATTAAGAAGTATACACATCATTATTAAAATCTTTTATAAAATTAATATTGTTGTTTGGTATCTAAAATAAATTTTAAAATATTTGTTGTTTTAGGTTATTAATAATTTATTATCACAATTTATAAGAATATCTTTTGTGTGTTATTTTTATTTATATAAATTAGTAAATTTATAAGAATGCAGGAAAACTAATAAAATTTGGTGAAATTATCAATTGTTTGGTAAAAAAACATGAAACGATCCAGCATTTCTTTTACTCCTGCTCCTTTCTAGCTCCACTTTGCGATTTAATTGCTCAATAGTGGATCACTTGGAATAACAGATGCTTTTTCCATTAGCAAATCCATAGAAAATGGTAGCTTCTCCATTATCAGACTTTCCATTTTTCTCCATTTTGCAGTTTGGCTTACTAGATGCAAGCCAATATTTATCCAAACCAATCACGACATCCGTCGTGTTTTCACAGAATTGATCTTGAAAAGAGACCAACTTCTGGCTCCAGACCGTTTGTTCCAGGAAACCTGGGCAAGAATTAACCTTATTGCAAAACACTCATTACATAAGACTAATTACATCCTTTTGCGAACATTAACAAACTACTCAGTATTCAACTTATCATGAACTAATGTTTACTAACTGACTACAATGTTTTTTGTATTTTTATTTTCAAGAATAAATTTCTTCTTTTAATAATAAAAAAAAAGAGCATGATTTTGGATAAATATAGAGTAAGAAAAATATATTGAACTGAATAAACATATTTTCAAATCTTCCTTTATTAAAACTGAACTGTAATAATAATCATATATTTTAAGTAACCAAGAAAAAAACATGGATTACTAAGCAAATAAGTTAGAGGGAGGGGTTTATTCTCTCATCTTCTATAATATTTTTTTACAAGCTTGGATAAAGTAATTTATGTGAAAATTAAATTATTCAATGCAAATTTATCTCTTCAAAATTATTGAATATATCATAATTTAAAGTACTTTTGATTAACCAGAAAGCCAAAGAATAAAAAAATATTGTTCAAAAATAAAGTTGGATATTTAAAGCTAAGGTTTATTAACAACAAATCCATTCAATTATTATTATATCAGCTTTGAGGAATTACTGTGGGTCCAAAAAACAAATACGTGAAGACTACAATTTTTATTTGATATTGCACTAAATATAAAAATGGTAATATTATTGTTTTAGTCTATAAAAAAATAATTTTCCAATACGTTCTTTGTAAAGTAATCTTAATAATATTTGTGTTTATTAAATATAAATAATAAAAAATATGACTTAAGGCTTACAATGCATGTACAAATTAATTATAAGAGTGATTGTTTTGCCTAAGTTAATTTTTTATAATATGATAAACAAATAAAAACATTTAATCAATAAACCCAATTATAAGTATTAATCTTTAATATACTTTAAAAAGGTATATCTTGAAGCAGAGTGAAGATATATATTTTTAATCTTTATCTTGGAGAGAGGAATTGTCAACTCTTAATAAGATATTCTGCTACTCTGTTTCACAAATATAATTTCCAGCTCAAAAACACAATCTAAATCGTAAATAATAACTATGTGAAATTATTTCAATTATCTTATAAGAATAAATACTAATAAAAAATTTAGAAATCCTATTTTGTAATAGTCCATCAATTTGATTGTTTTAAAATATGTAAAATATTATTGTTACAATTGCAAAATTATTATTGAAAGTAGATAAGAAGTGTAGATTTATTAAGTTACAGTATTTGTTATTTTGTTTAGTGTATGAATTATAATTATCATAATGCATATTTTGTATAATAAAACTATTATTGTTATCATTTATCATGATGCCCTTGAGCTCTAAATTTATTTGGTTCTCTATTTTGTTTTGGTGTGAATGCATAATCTGTCAATAATGGACATTGCATTTAGGATTTGTTACATCTATTTATTGTTACCCGTATTTTGATAGTCTAATATACAGATTTAAAGTATTCATGAGTTGTACATATTTCTTGATTATGGATCATAAGGTCTCTGTAACTGGATTAATCAGTGTCATCTACCTGGTTTTACATTAAATTACCTAGCTTGCAATGCACTCATCCTCATCATTAACAAATTACTGAAGGTTAGAATATATATGTGATCTTGATGTCACATCTCATTTCAGTGCTTTTATTCATTTATTCTCTTACAATAAATTTTTATTGTAACCTGACAATCAGTATCTTATGGCCAATCAAAAGGCCAACACAGTGGTTAAGTCAAAATTCAGAAATGTAACCTTCCAAAAAATAACCAAGTAACCATAAAATAAGATCTCTAAGGCTTCAAATAAACATGTAACCTAAGATTAGTCTTCTCCTAGGCTAAGCATACAATGATTAATATATTATTTTATAAAATGTGGATAGACCAATGATTGATTAATAATTGTTAGTTACATTCCACAAACAATAATAATGATCTTAGAGTCCAATTCAGTTGTAAAGATTACTAGATTTGCAATGATAATCTAGACTAATAAAATAATATTGTCCTTTTAACTAATTACGAGATTAGACTCCTATTTCTTTAACATCTTACCAACACTTTCTTCTTTTATAACATAGTATAAATTTATCTAAAGATGAGTTTAAACATAATATTGGCTAGAAAAGTCTAACTCTTATTTTGGTTATTAAGTCACCAGCTAAATAAAATCAAGTTTTCTTAAAATATAAAATAATTATCTAGCAATTGCAAAGCCAAAGTGATGCAGTAGGTAAAGGGAATTTTATTGTACCAAACACATCACTAAGTAATCTAATAACAAAGATATCAATAAAGTAATCTTATTTAAATTTCATTGCATGTATAATAGATCGCATGAATTGTATCAATGTGACAATTTCAAAATATTATGCCCCCTTATATGCACTTAAAATACGTTTACTATTTGAATAGATTTTCTGGTATGTAACATATGGCAATTGACACAGACACATAATTAAAGAATAAAAATAAATATTTATTATAAAAACTAAACAAATATATTTCTTTTAATTTATAATTTGACAAAACAAAAAAATATATAACTTATTTATTCTTATTTACAATAAAATAAATCAAAAAAACTTTTACAATAACCAATATATAAGTTGGATACAATACACATATATAATATACCAAGTCTGTGGTAATTTCAAATTATATAAATAAATGAATATATGTAAATAAGCATTTATTTTTATATAGCGCAATGTTTATAAATTGTAATACATTAAAGATCAGCCTTTCAAGCTATTGTGCATATGCTTTTTATGAGTGTTAATAATAAATGAATACTTTCACTCCCAACACAAGATGTAGCATTTATGAAAGAATAAAATGAATCCACTTATTCTTTCCAACCCAAATGCTTATATATGGGCAAATCTTAAGTACTGGAAATGAAAGTGTGAGGATTCATTTTAATTCTTTCATAAATACTATATCTTGTATTGGGAGTGAAAGTATTCATTTATTATTAACACTCATAAAAAGTGCATGCACAATAGCTTGAAAGGCTGATCTTTAATGTATTATAAATAAATGAAGAAAAACTTCCTACAGTTTGAATTTAATATTCAGTGATACATACCGAGTACAATCAGTGCCTTTGGATGAACCAATAATATAAATGTGGCTAGTAATATAATAAAGTATATCTACATTGAAATCAGCATACAATTTCTTAATATATAATTAATAATTTACATGATATATAATATAAACAAGTATGTTGCATCAATCTTAGATAACAAAAAGTTTGGTGAGTAGAGGAGTACAAGCTCAATACTTTACTCAACATGCAATCATTTGAAAATATATAATAAGGAGTAGGGGATATAATCATGAAAATGCCTTTATAATACAAAAATGGGAATAAATAAACATTTCTGGGCAATGGTGGTCAGAAAAGATAAGCCTACACTAAAATGAGCAGAGCAATACTGGCTCCATGCTACACATATAGAAGTGCGCCATTACTAACATAAGAAAAGGCCTAACAAATAATATTTAAGCAAAGTGAGAAACTATCAATATAATTGCCACAATAAATACATGCTTAAAAGCAGAAATACTAATAATAAAAAGTAAAGCATTGGAATAATAATTAACTAACAAATCTTAAATCACATCTATTCATATTTATAATGCATATAACAAAAACATAATCAAAAGATACATGAGAAAATCAAACAGCTAATTTTAAGATTATAATAATAATAATGGAAATTACACACCGATTCAATGCAAAATATACAATATATAAAATAGTGACTCTAGCCTTGTAAATGATTTTTAAAAATATACATAAATCCCTTGCTGCAATCTTCCATAATACAATGACATGAATATCCCCCCCCCCAACAAAAAAATGAGATTAACAAATATTGGAAATACATAATATTTAAAACATCCTAATAATGACTTAAAAAAATTACTTTAAACGGTTTCTTCTTTTCTTTTCCTCCAGAATGAAAAGAATTTTCACACAATTGCAAGTTCGATCACTTTAAGGAATATATGTTTTGTTTCATTTACTTACAAGCACATAAAGAATGATTCCACAGTTACTTACATCTTCAGTAAAGAATTTTCATAATGAATTTATGTTATTTAAATAATACAGTCGGCTTGTGATTCCTTTGGAAAGATTTTTAGAATCATATTGATCTTATAATAGAAGGTCCTTTTGTTTCTTCGCAAAGATTAAAATAATCACTTAATTTAAAGAACTAATTAAATATATCTCACCATAAAAATATATATATTAAAGTTGCATCCAAATAAAAGAAATTATATATTTTATATAGGAGACTATATAAAATACCATATAAATGAAATATATTAGATAAGTTATAAATATATATATTGTATGTATATGACTCATTTCAAACAGATATATTATTTATCTAAAAAAAAAATTCTTTTAGATATATAGATTTATGTGTGTATTTATTATTATATAGTCTATATAAATAGTTAATGAATAAACAGTTGTAGAGAGAAAAGGTAATAATATTTAATTTTTATTTATTATATTTTCTTGTTAAATAATGTGTTAAATTATTTAACATTAATTTTATTAAACAAAGCAGATCTGAAAGAAAGTGTAGGATAAAGCGATCAAGATTAGTAGATTAGGAGATAAAAAGAAATGTACATGTGCAAAAGAGTGTGAAAGAATGAAAATGTCTGTATAAAAACAAAAATACTTTTACACCTATTTCTAATGACTATAGATTGCCAGCTTTATTGTTTGTGTTATCTGTGTCTAAGATTATATTTATAAAAGGGGTGCTTTGATGTAATAAAAGGTGATTAATAATTTTCTTGTAGAATCACGATAGAACAGCTTGTCAAACTCTGATTTTTTTAATCTTGATTTCAAGATAAGGTTTCCAGGTGGTTCTTTTCTTTGATTAAAATTCACAATATAAATGAATGAAACAATATTTAGTGATCAATCAGTCAGTTTTTCCTTATTATTAAACAGAGATGTAACAATCAGTCAGTTTTTTTTAATATGATGAGAGAAGAGATGTAAGCTCTGATTTTTTTTTTTTCAAAAGAGAGTGAGCGATTTTTTTTACTCTTTAAAAATTGATGAAGAAAAAAAAAGACTCTTGTTTTAAAGTCAGTATAGATGAAAATGTGCATATATATAAGTAATTCCCAGCAAGATCAAGATAAAGAAAAAAATGGAACAAAATTGAATTTCTTGGAAGAAGTTATTAACAACTCTATGAAATGATATTAATATATTTTGCTGTGTATGATATAATAAATTTGCATTGCTAAAACCATTTTTTCTGCTTCCTGGATTAATACAGAATGAGTTAAATCACTGATCTACTATGGACCCATATACCGGTCCATAGTAATCAAAAGAATGGACAAATTTAAAACCAGCCAAAAATGTCATCTCATTATCATCTTTGACAAGAGGGGGAAAGAAGAGGAAAAGAAAATGTATAAAAGCCATATATAGCCAAGTTTGAAGAAGCTATGAATCAAATTTTTGTTAAAATTTTTTTCATATTCATCTAGAGTGTCTACAATGATTTTTTTTTTAAAATGGGAGAGACAAGCAAATTTACCAGTTCATACTTATCTAAAAGTATTTGAAATAACTCTTTTTGAAATGGTAGAAGCAAGCCAGTCAACGAATTCAGCATTATCAGAAGTATCAACAATAAATAATTTTAAAATTGAAGAAATAAGCAGGTCAATTAATTCATGTTTATCTTAAAAGTATCTGCAAGAACTTTTCCTTTTTTTAAATGGAGCAAAGTAAAGCAGTCTGAAAATTCAAACTTGGGACATTTATAGCAAGTGAAAGTAATCGGGTAACTATGAACTTTCCTTAACAGATCTTTTATTATTGCTTATTAAAAGTAAACCTTAATTTATTGGTCAAAGCATTATTATTTTTTCTTTGATACAGAAACATTAAAGGCTTGTTTATCGATAGTTATTCTCAATATCACAAACACAGTTTAAATCTTTAAACTTAAATTTTCATTATTTTTTTTATTACTTTTTTATATTCTATATTGTAATATTGAAATGTTTTTTTTAATTGTTCTTCAGTTGTTATGATAATGAGCAACCTATAAATATATGCATTTATAATGTTTTTTTTATTTATCTTGTTGCATATTAAAATTGATATAATGTACTATTATTTTCTTTTGCTCAAGATTGCAAGAATATTTTTTTAAAGGAACACATTTTAGAAATAATATGTTGACATATCACATGGTGTGTGTGCATGTGTAACTGCTTATACAAACATGTCAAAAGAATAGGTTATACATAATTAGTTTAAATGTGGTAAATTATAAAGCAAGGCTTACATATGAATGGAAGTGAAATAAAACACAAATTACATATGAAATTTATTTTTATGATATAATAAGTTAGGAAAGTCTTAAGTAAGCATTCCATGAATAATATTTTTTTAAATGTCATTTTAAGCCAGCTTATTTTAAAATTATCCAAAATAATGAACTTGTATATTAAATTTATTTGGTTGTGCTTATATAAAATTTTGTATTAGTTCTATATTGAATTAATGTAATAATAAGCCATTTATCTAATTAGTAAATTTGATTTTAAAGAAAGAAAGAGTAATAGTATTAATAAAATATAATTATATATCTTAATTGGTGTCTGAGTTTTTATTAAAAATATTGTTGGATTTTTCTTGTCTTAATTCTATTGTTTTAAATGATCATCATCATCATCGCTCACAGATATTAAGAATC